>JAAGKR010006260.1:0-42112 GCA_011419295.1 Clarias macrocephalus | reverse complement strand
TGGCCACGACTGTACAGTCTACATTCAACACGCCTGCCTGAGTACTGTTACTGACTGCATCCATCCCTCTATGCACCATTTCACAAAGGTAAAATCGTCTCAAACTGATTTCGTGATCCTGAAAAACAGGTTCACTGGTCCCCCCAGTCACTAGACCTGAATCCAGTAGAGCGGCTCTGTGATGCGGTGGAACGGGAGATTCACATCATGGATGTGTCACGCTATGATGTCTACATGGATGAAAATCCCAAAGGAACGCTTCGAGCACCTTGTTGAATCTATACCTTATAGACTTCAGGCAGTTCTGAAGGTAAAAAAGGGGTCCAACCCAGTACTACTGAATTGCTTTGTACGCCATGCTGTAGCATTACAATTTGTGAGATCTGTTCCAGCTCGATGACGCTCCTGTGGGATCCGCAAAGCCAGCTCCTTGAAGACATCATGCGTTGATGTTGGACCGGAAGAAATCAAGTGTCATGAACAGATCCCTGACTCAACTAGACCCCAATGAACTGGAACTGGAGCCTCGTCCAGTTGCAAACATCAGCGCCTGAGCTCACTAACACCTTAGCAGATGAATGAACACAAATCCTCACTGTCACATGACAGAATATAGTGGTAAGCCTGGTCATGGCCATATGATGGACATCCTCCTTGGTGATATCTTTCACACAGCTTGTAATACACAATAATGTTAACTTTCAGTTCTAGAGACAAACTTGTAGAAATATTTGGATTGTAAAAAAAATGTTGCTTGATTTCAGCTTCCCATCCTGGTGCCACATATTTGTATTTGTATTTAAAATGTAGCTAATTTGGTTTAAGACCCTTTAGGCACCTAGTGTACAGTGCAGGCGAAATCTCCTGTACGTGTTCGCCCAGCTCATTAAATCTCCACCGCACACGAGACATTCTGGCTCCTTGTCATTATTTACCTTCACACTTTAGTTAAGGCTTTAACTTTAATAAATATTTCGGCATATATTCATGTTTTAAATCTTAACTTCCATTGTTCCACTCAGTCAGAGTTACTCAGTATATTTCCAGCAAGCTAATGGAGGAAGACGGATGGAAAAATTTTCTCCTTTTTATTAGAGAAATGTTCGTTTGTATTGCTGAACTCCTACATCAGTGCAGCGTGCCAGGATAGCAAAAAAAAAAAAAAAAGTCTAAAATAGTATGTACACTTTTAATATACATGAGATGTGTGTGTGTGTGTGTGTGTGTGTGTGTGTGTGTGTGTGTGTGTGTGTGTGTGTGTGTGTGTGTGTGTGAACTCTGATTTCTAGGAACTTTTCAAAATAGAAATACAAAGTCCACCTTCGTAAATAAAGTGAGGTTTCTAATATTATCTAACGTGAGTAATTCTCACAACCTTATTTATAAAATTCAGCAGCCTGAGGTTGGGAACTCTGGTCTTAGTCTGTGTGTGGATTTAAACAAGAGCGAAATGAGAAATCTCCATTTGGGCAATTTTAAGGGGAAAAAAAAAAACCTTTTTTTTTTTTTTTTTTTTAAGAAGCGATAAGTATTCACATTGTTAAAAATATTTTGTGCATTGTTTCGTTTAGTCACAAAAGTCCTAAAAAAGCACAAATGCTAAACTTTTATCCGTATGAATTTTGTGTTATTTTGCAAAACGCTGTAACTCCACCTCCTACCGTTTTTTTTTTTTCCCAATCAGTTAAACCAGCCTGAAGTTATTGTTATTGTTGCAATGTAAATATAAAACCAATAATAGTGTTGCTTAGATATAAGTAAAAATGTAGCAAACTCATGCTTGGGTCGTGTTTTTGTAATGAGTCATGTTGGAACGATCTAAAAAAAAAAGCGTTGGTTTTGTTGCACACGAAAACTTTACAATTACAAAGTTTGCTGAAGGTCAAAAAAACATTAAAAAAAAAAACAATACAAAAGCTTTAGTTTACAGCCGCACCGACCTCTTTACTCTACAAGTTTCACTTTCTCGACGGCGCCTTTTCTCATTACAAGTATAATGTGTTTAAGGTCCATTCACATTCACACATCAGCCAACAACATATACCGTACGTCTGGGGTCATATAATATTCTAATAAGAAAAATTCGGAAATCCTGATTAGAGAACGAGGCGTAGTAAACACGACCAGGCGTACCAAACACACTAACCCTAACCCTAACCCTAACCCTAGTTTTTTTTTCTTCATAAATTTTACTTCCATAAATCTTGAAGTGCATCATGGCTTCCCAATGCAGCAAAACCAATGTTAGTGAGAGGAGAAGAATATACAGTGATTTTCAACAACAATAGCAACAGCAACAATGAAAACGTTACAGACAACCGTGTGCCTGCAGACAATAATTTGCCAAACTGACTAAAAGTCTGAAAATGGTGTTTATCTCATTTTGCTGTCAAACTGTTCATTTGTACCTTGTCGTTTCTTTTTTTACCTTGTGTTTTTTGCCCAAAATTTTAAACCACGTTCCATTTCCTTGTAAGTTTACACCCCAACCTCTGCCCGTCCATTTACGGTATTTTAATAGTGTCTGCTTGCTCGTCTGATGTTTTCTGATTTGTCCTCAAGAAACAAAACATGTACATGTCTGTCATGCATTTATATAATGAATAGTAGTTTACAATAGTTTTAATGAAACTGTGAAGAGACGCTTCACTTCCTGCTCAAAGGCATTTTTATGCTGTATGAGGTGGCGTTAGTCCTAAATCTTAGACGTCTAAAGTAATTATGTTTACAAATTGTGACAAAGTGACCTTCTGGGGAAAACAGAAGATCTGGACTACCTGGAATTATGTTCACCTAGAAATTATTCTACACATGATGTTGAAATATTGCCGTTCTGGTACTTAATCGCTCTAAATCCCTCTGACAATCTGGTCTTTAGAGTAAAGGATCGATCCTAAACATGGTGTAAAATTGCAATCCGGAAAGTACAAATAAACCTGCTTAGTTTTCTGTATCTCATTATGTTGTTCATCAAAACACATCTTTCGTCACAGATTTCAATGAGAACATTTTGCCATAGGACCTTATGGATTCAGTATGTGTTTGCATCGCGATTAGGTGATTTCTGAGGCTGGTGACTCTGGAGCAGAGGTATGTTTTGATCTTGGGGAAGGTCTTCATGAGAGACAGTTTCATCATGGTGCTTGATGGCTTTTGCGAACGCACTTGACACAATACTGTTCTTGCAAGAACTGTCCCAGAACAGCTGACCTTGGTGTCTTGAAATAACAACTGACTGGTGATGTTGTTCCATCCATCCATCCATCCATCCATCCATCCATCCATCTAGTAACCTAACCAGGGACCATGGAGGCCAATGGTGATCATCGTATGTATTCACATTTTTACAAAAATTTTAACAAGTTCCATATGTGTTATGTCAAAATTCTGAAAAAAAATCTAGCATTATTCTAGAATGTAGGAAAAGAATCCAAACTTGACTCTTACTAGTGAATACAGTCTATGTTGGCATGGTGGCTTTAGTGGTTTGCACCATCACTTTGCACCTCCAGGTCCTGGGTTCAATTCCCGCATTGGGTCTGTGTGCATGGAGTTTGCATGTTCTCCCCGTGCTTGGTGGGTTTCCTCTAGGTGCTTCAGTTTCCTCCCACAGTCCAAACACATGCAGATTAGGCTTATTGGCATCCCAAACTGCCCATAGTGTGTGAATGCTGTAGTCGAACAGAGGGTCTGCTACAGTTGATTAAATAAAATGATCACCATTGGCCTCCACGGTCCATAGTTGGGCTGCAGAGCTTCCTCAAGGTTCATCAAGAGGAAGATGGAGGGTCACAAACCATCAAGCAAAGTTGAGCTGTTTGCTTTTTTGCAGAAAGAGTGGTATAATGTCACCCAACTGCAATGTGAAAAACTGGTGGACAGCCAAAAAAAAAAATGCTGTAACAGCAAATCTGAGTTATTTCACCAAATACTGATTTCTTAATGTTATTATGCCAAAGCATTAAAACAAAAACATAAGAAACTGATTATGATTATGATATGATTCAGAATAATGTTTTGCACCGTACCTCCAGGTCTCGTTGCAGAATAGACATCCCTAATTTCAGCAGCTGAAAGTCAAACTTTGTTTGGTAAAATTTTGGGTCTCACCATCAGCAGTTTAATTAACAACAACAAGAACAAAAAGTAATAACTTCAGAACATGGATAAATGGAGACACGGGGCTTCATCAACTTCTTTTCTTCGCTGCTCAACTTCAACCCGAATATTTAGAATAGAATATTATAGAATAAGAATTATATACAGTGCTAAAGCGTATCCCTTTCCCAGTCCAACCAGTTAACTTTCCATAAGTACTATTAATGACATTATTTAAATCCATAAATAAATTCCTGTATAGCGTAAATCTTTATACAAAAGAAATTGAAGGAAGAAGAAGATTCCTGTCTTTTATTTCCTTTTCCACCATGCTGTTTTACTTTTAAAATTTCTTTTGTTTTAACCACACGCTCAGTGTTTTGCTTTTTTTTTTTTTAATCTTACGTTAAAAAGAGAACACGGGTCATATTTGTAACTAAGCCGGATTTCTACATCCACAAAGCAGCAGAACAAAATTTTAAAAACATAAAGTCGCGTACTGAAAAGTTGATGAAAAGGACAAAAAACATATTTTTTTTTTAAAGAAAAAAAAAAGTTGTTTTTTTTTTTCTTGAAAATCATGTTTATCGTGTTTGGTGAAATTATTTTTCTTTGGCTCAGAGATAAACCCGCATTTTCCATTTTTGATCTATTTTTAGTAAGTTCGTTTTTTTCTACTGATTTTAATTAAAAGACCAGAAAAAAAAAACTCATAATATTCTGTTTTGTCTCAAAAAATGTCCTGAGTCTAAACCATCCAATCGCTTACCGTGTACTGTAATTAGCGACACTTTTATTTTAATTAGCGTAGTTATTTTAGGCGCAGCCTGTTCTTGATGCCTCTTCATTTATCAAAAAATGCTAAATTTCCTCCCCATCTTACAGCGTGACCCCGGCTCACAGATAAAATGATTCATCCCATAATAATCCGGCAACGATCTTGAGCTGTCATGATGCTGTCAGTGTAATGTGTTTGTAATAACCCGAGGCGCTTCTGGATTCGTGTGTGAGTGTGTGTGAGTATGTGTGTGTGTGTGTGTGTGTGTGTGTGTGTGTGTGCGCGCTGGTATGTATGAAGCATACGCCGATGGAACGCCGTGGAACGTGGAGATGCGGCTGCTGAATGAGGCGAGTCCGTGCACTGCGTTTGAACTTCAGTTATGTTTAGCTTCATTTTCTCACATTTCAGTTCCTCCTCTGTTCCTCCACAGCATTCGCCCACACATACGCTATTTCTAGAAGTGTGAAAGAGAGAGAGAGAGAGAGAGAGAGAGAGAGAGAGAGAGATTGAAGATTGATGAAAGATTATTGCACACCGAGAGCGCAGAGCCGTTCAGAGCGCAGCTACAAGGTCAGGAGGTCGCAGTTGAAGGAAAGTGATTTCTAACATTTTTACTGGACCTGCTCGAATGAAATCATCTTCTCCTGGCTGGTTCAGTGGGAGGTCAGCTGCAGGTGCACGGTTGCTCAACTACAAAGCAGAAGACGCTGACTGATCCATGATGCTGTGCTCCGGTCCATCCGGATGCTGTAAATCTCTCAGTTACTGGGAAGGTCATGAGCTGAGTTGGTGAATCAGGGTAAAGGTCAGAGGTTAGAGCCTGTTACGTTCGCACCTGACTTAATGCTTAGTGCTTAGTCAAGTTATCAGATCTAAGCCTTACCTCAGCTTCCTGGGAAACGCCATGTAGGTGGAAAGGGTGATGAACATGACACCAGTACTGTACGTACAGTAGACCTGTAGTCTTATTCCTTACAATAGAACTCACTAATCAGTTCTGTAGAAATCTGTCAATTCTTATAACGGTTGTAAACATTTCTTCAAAAATAGGTTTTCTTGAAAAAAAAAAAGGGGGGGGGAATTTTAAAAGCTTAAGAATGGTGCAATTTGGGAACTCCAATAAGCCTAGTGTACACGTCTCCCGGAGGAAACCCACCAAGCACGGGGAGAACATTCCAGAGGCGGGAATCGAACCTGGCTGGGAATCCAACCCAGACTCTGGAGGTGAAACGTGACAGTGCTACAACACTACATCACCGTGCTGCCTTCCCAGTAAGATTCTTTTAAGAAATCGTATAACTTTTTTATTAGAAGGTGTATAAAGTGCAACCCATTTTTTTGGGAACAAAGTTATAAATTATCAGACCAAATTGTGCATGAATGTTTCCTGAAGGTCCCACCATAGTAGTAAAATGGGAATACAATGGTCATCATTGGTGTCCATGGTCCCGAGTTGGACTACAGAGGTTCCTCGATGGATGGATAGAAACCTTATAGAGTCCTCAGAGAGTAAGTCTGCATGTCAACTGGATGCATTTCTGGATTATACTAACTGACGTTTTTCTCAAAAATAAGTCAATAAATATTCATCCTCTTCTCCTTTCTGCTGCTCCCATTAGGGGGCGCCGTAGCAAATCTCCAGATCTGTATATTTAATTTGGCACAAGTTTTTATGCCAGAAGCGAGAAATCAAATGGCGACCATAACATTAAAATCACTGAGCGTTAGCTACCAGCCCATCGGGGAGCCCTATTCTTAGTCCTGACAATTAATAACTATAGAGACTCTCTTTTAAAAGTTTATCTGTTAATTTAAATCCCCTTTTTTAGACCAAATTCTGAGGATACCACAAAAAAAAAAAAAAAAACTCTTTGATTTGTCCCTCTGGGAAAACTCCTAATGGTTTCTCCATGTCTGGAAGCTAATAACTCGTAATTATCTAATAATCTCCCAGTGTAAGTGTGTGTGTGTGTAATAACTGGGATAACTTTTTTTTCCTTTTTTGGAAGCCAGGAACTGATATCCAGTAAAACATTAAATAGGCAAATCTGTCCCTCTAGTGCAACCATTAGGCTTTTCATTTAAAATAGTAATGTTGTTGTTGTTGTTGTTGTTGTTGTTGTTGTTGTTTTAAATTCAAGAAACCAAAAATATACGTTAATAGACATGTGCACACCTTTTTAGTTTCAGAACAGATTCATGGATAATGAAGTGCTGTTAAAGCATCACGTAAAATTCCTATGTGCTTCGAGGTTCAGTTTGTCTCCTTGTCTTCTTCTCAAGGTCCCTAAGACCTTCCAAGTAGAACCATTTTTGCAAGCTATGAATCCGTTATTATCCAATAAACCTGTACAAATCTTTTTTTTTCCCTAAGTGGATGTGTTGTTGGCACTAGGGTTTAATTTTTGAAACCTATAGTAGGAACCCTTGAAGAACTATTTTCTCATAGCAGATCTACGGTGTGAGAAATTTTAAAGGCTGCCAGAAACACAGTTTTACTTTCCACCGTGAAAGTGTCTCTCTATTAGAGATCTGTTCAAGTAGAACGCTTTTTAAAATATATATACATATATTTAAGCTGATTGTCCACTGAACCCCAGAGAGAGAGAGAGAGACTTAAGAACATGTCTTTAGTTGTCCATCTTGGGAAACCATTAAAGGTTCTTGTCACAGGAAGGCCTTCAAAATATCACCCTGCAACCTTTAATTATCGAAGGAACCTTGAGAACGATTTTAAAAAGACACTATTGGACGGTGGAGAATGAAAAAGGACAAGAAATGTGACCAAAAACTGTCAATTTATAACTAAATCTCTTGAACTGTCACATTTTTTTTTAACTGTGATCTTTTTTTTTTCATTAACTTCAAATCATATGAACCTATAATTTAACTAAGATTATACATATTACCTGGGTAAGTGAGAATTACAAACACCAAATTACTGCTTCTTAATAGCTAGAAACTATCAGGAGTTATTAAAAAAAAAAAAAAAAAAAAAAGATTCTTCAAGGCTCTTTGGATAACTATGGATCCTTAATCGATCCTTTGGGATTAATAAAGTACTCCATCTATCTATCCATCTATCTATCTGGGATATTTCCTCTGTTGTATGGTTCTACTTGAAATATTAAAAAAAATAATAATAAATAAGGACAAAAGTTGCCATTTAGGATTTCATCACAAAAGTGAAAATAAAAAAAAAATTAAGTAAAGAAGTAAAGAATTGTTTCAGAATTATTTTAGTTTTACTCTGCATGTTTTTGAGGTGTGAGGCCACAGTGCTAACCGCTACCTCACCACCGCTGCATGTGATGGAACGCTATCATTCAGGTCATTATGTAAACAGAAAATGCTTAAACGAGTCATGAAAACCCCAGACGGTTCCTTTGTGATTTAGAACCAACATCCCAAATCGCGTCGTCATTGATGGGTTAAAGGTTTCCCTCTGAGAGAAGGTTTGTGAAAGGAGTCTCCAGTGTGAGCGCTTTGATTATACATTTCAGGGGTCCGTTCTTCGTACGTCGCTAACTCGGTTAGCTGGATTTGATTGTTGTGGGTTTGTCCTGATCTTGGATTGTTTCGTTCTTCGAAGCGAATCTCGCGCTTGCTGTCATAGCAACATGTCCGTAAGCTTAAAGCTGCTCGGGAGCAGGTTTATTTCATGTAAACAGGATTGAGGCTGAGCTCCTGCCGGGTTATGATTGGTTGAAATTGTGAGGTCACATCTGATTGGTTAAAGAGCTTGACTGACTGATGCAGACTGACTCCGCGGGGAAAAGAAAAGTATCCTGCATGAATATATGGATGGATGTATTTAAACATACATACAGTATCTGTATACATGTGTGTTAATCTCCGTGTGTGTCTAATCATATGTAACATTCTGTCCCCCGATTGCGTCTATATAAGTGGAGGTTATTTTCTCAAATCTGTCTCAGTCATGTCTTGTCCGTTTATGAGAGAGCAACCGGTTACTGAAGGTGTGAGGATTATACGCAGAGTTTTTCAAATTCCTGGTGTATTGTGTGATAGACAGGATCCTTTAGCACAGCATGACAATATACTTCTTACTAGACTTGTTCTTCTACTTCACTTTTACACTGTAAACACGATTAAGGTGGCAAAACTCAAAATATTTGAGGTAATCAGTTACATATTTTTTTTTTAAGTAATGATGTTTCCAATTTTAAGAACAGAACTATCAATATTTTAATTTGTTGCAAATAAAGTAAATTCAATCCAGCGCGGGAATCGAACCCATGGCAGGCGAGACGCCAACCACTGAGCCACCAGAGCACTTCAGATTTAAACTGGTGGAACTTTGAGGTGACAGTTACTGTTACTTAAGTACTTATGATTACTTAAAATATCAAATTTGTTCAGCGAACTTTAAATTAATATAAATAGGATTTGAGAGTGTGTACATATATATATATATATATATATATATACATATATATTTTAAATGATCTTTGTTAAAGTTTGAAATTCTCCATAACCCTCTAATAAAATCTCTTTCTCCGCTTGAGAAAAAAAAATGAGCTGCTCTTTTGCCATTTCGTCACCCAATCGCAGGGGCTGTGATCAGTGTTTCTACTGTCGATGCATGTCGCCTTTTAAACAAACGCACGAACGCGCAATAATCCCAGACAACTCAATCCAGCGATACTAATCATCAACAACAGGTGTGTGGAAGAACCGAATTAACCGCATCGTAATTAGCGCGATGATCTCAGCTTAGATCTGTCGATTCATCTCGGATGTGTCAAGCCACGTACGAAGAACCACGTACGGACCCCTTGGTTGTAGTTCATCCTAAACCGGTCTGTTTGCTCCACCACACCACCAGTGCAATCAAAATAATAAAGATATTCTATCAGATCAGGAAGAGACTCTTTCTTCTCTCGATGTCAAATCAATCATGCGACTCGCGTCATACAGTTTGGATTGAGTTATTGGCTCTATTTTCTCCTGGGCAGAACCGTAAATATAAATGACTATAAATAGAACAAAAAACATCCCTAATGCATGATTAATGAGGGTGTAAATTACATAAGTGTGGCTCATGCGCCGAGTCAATACGGATATTACACATTGAGAATAAATGGAGCTTCACACAATGATTCATTTGTGCAGTTTGCAGCCTTCCATTAACAGGAAAGACTGATGAAGTAGGATATGAGTATTTATTGCATGATTTGCTTCTGTGTTAAATTGTGTTTCATGCATTTCACTACAGAGCAAACGACATGTAAGAATGTACAGTAAGCGGACCCCTCACCATCACACCCCGAACTCTGAGCTTTTTATCCGGTTGACTGGCTTGGTAAGGCGACAGCGTGGCATAGTGAGTGGCACGGTGGCTTGGCACACCCAGGGTCGGGGGTTCGAATCCCGTCTCGGGTCTGTGTGTGTGGAGATTTTATGGTCTCCTTGTGAGTTTCCTCCCAAAGATCACTGATGTCATAATATGGTGGGCAATAAAAATGAGAAGGAAATCAACTTAAAGAGAAAAGCACAACCGCCGCGTGAGTTGTACTGTTGCCTCTTTCCTTTTTCTACCTTCTACTGAAGCCACACAAAGTTCCCCGATTCATTCTGCCGGTCTCACTCACTTATCTTCTATACCACTTTTATCCTGTATTCAGGGGCCTGGAGCCTATCCCAGGAGGCGGGGTACACCCTGGATGGGGTGCCAATCCATCGCAGGACACACACAGACACAATGGGCAATTTGGGAAAACCAATTAACCTAATCTGAATGTCTTTGGGAGGAAACCCACCAAGCACGAGGAGAAGAAACAAACTCCATGCACAGAGACGGGAATCGAGCCTGGACCCTGGAGGTGCAAGGCGACAGTGCTAACCACTACGCCACCACCATGCTGCCGTTCTGCTGGTCTGCATTTGTTAATATAATTATCTTACCGAATCAATGCAATGGTAATACAACTGTATTGACCCATTGTGTCCTGCACAGAGCCCTAAATCTAATCTGTCCAATCTAGTGGAAATCTAGCGGAAGACCTTCTCAGAAGAGAAGAGTGGAGCAGCACGCTGATTCCCTCGTTGATGTAATATTACAAAGAGGGAATATCAAAGAGGGAATCATTCAGGAACGGTTTGTTCTACAAGGTGTCGTGGTCATGGTGGTGTGTAGACTAATCAGAACCTTCTCCTTACTTTTTACACCACCAGATTGAGAAGTGTCTGACTCATAGGTTCTCCATGATAACTTTTACCTAAGTTGTGTTCCTAATGTAACAAGATTACAAATTAGACCAGTACCAGTCAAACCTTTGGTCATAAGACAGGAAGGTCAGATGTTTCGGATCAGTTCTTGCGAGAACCCGTCAAGCACGGTGATGAAACTGTCTCTCATGAAGACCTTGTCAAGACCAAAACTGAGCTCTGCTGCAGAGGAGACGTTCATTTAGAGTCACCAGCCTCAGAAATCACCAATTAACAACCAGCACCTCAGATTAGAGCCGTTATGAAGCTTCACAGAGCAGAAGTAGCAGATATACACCTCAATATCAACTGTTCAGAGGAGATTATTGTGGGATTTGGATAAACGCCTTCAGTGTTGTTGTTTAATGTAGAAACAAATGGAAATCAAGAAAGACCATGGAATTAGAAGGTGTTTCCAATCTTTTGACTATTTTCAGAATTTTTTGTAAATGCCTAAAACATAACTAAATTAGTTTTTTATTTATGTAGATAAGTGCAATGCAAAATACAACATAAATTTGTTTTTACTTTTATTTCTAACAATAGGTCAAACAAATCCTACCTCCCGCACTAGTGCTGTATTAGCTGATTTAAAGGTCACATTTTGCAAAAAAAAAAAAAATCATAAAAGCTAATGTGGTTGTAATGATTCTCAAGTTCTCAAGTGTTTTGTTCTTACAGTTAGGAATGTTTGGTAAGTAAGTATTTCATTTTTTTCATACAACCAGTAGTTGGTGAATGTGGCCAATACAATGTAATCTTACATCCATTTAAAGTTACAGGTAATGTTGTGCAACATTCATCTATGAAATAAGTTCGTCCCAGTTCTCACTCAGTCTCTTTTGAAGTTGAAGACACAATTGTCATGTTGGCAAGAACTCGCAAAGTACAGAATGTATTTCTACTGCAGATGATTTTTTTTTTTCATCCTTTTTCCACTGTACAGGTCCATGTGAACGAACTGTTACTACAGCGCTGGACTGTTGCTATGGAAAATGAATCAACACATTCTGGCCCTTAACCAAAGAAGAACTGATCACTGATGTTGTATACATACTGTAAATAACACCACACCATTAACCTGTAGCTGATCCTGCTTAGCAAGCTCGCCTGTCTTTAACGGCTACATCAGTCAGAGTCTCCTCTCTGTAGCTGACAAGATGGTGCTGATGCAGTTGATGCTGTTCCAGAAGCTTTACATAATTATCCTCTTTTAAACACTTCAGTGAACATCTCAGGGGTGTTACCTGTCCTCCGAGGAGACTTCATCCTTCTCCAGCGGTGTCCAACTCTGACAAGGCACTTGCTCATTATTTTCTGTAAAATGGCTCCATAATGCCACTTGGTGAATCATAGAGTTTCTACATGTGGCTTCCTTTTCCACATCCTTAATCCTATTTGGCAGATGAGTTACTTCCTTAATTCAATTTTGGCAGAGATCGGAGACCGAAATGGAGAGCTATTTAACTGATCATAAAATCACTCGACACAGAATTAATTGTGCTTCTTTTTTTTTTTTTTAATCTTCCAGCTCTTTTGTGAGCGAGTCAAAGGTTAGGATGTAAGTTTCAGCTTTTCTTGGTAACATGACAGGCTGTGCTGTGGATTTGATCTCATAAACGTAAAGACGGAGATGAAAGGAGATGCTGGTGTTTGAAGGTGCTAGAACATCAGTGAGAACAGGGAGTCAGTTAAGCCTTTCTTGTTGTGGTTCTTTCACAGCAGACCATCCAGACCATGTGCAAAAGTCTCGACCCCCTTCGTTTCTTTATATTTTGCTTCCAAATAGCCAGACTTTCTTGTATTTTTAATATAGTCTTGAGGAATAGCTTTCCAGGATTCCTGAAGGACTGAGCAGTTTCTGAAGAATGTTTTTTAGCTTGTAAGCCCGGCCAGTGACCTGTGAAGCTATGAATCATTCACGTATTAAAAAAAAATCTGAGGTGGAGATGATGACAGTTGATCAGGCCGGGGATACTGTAGTGTACTGCTGATGCTGATGCTGAATGCTGAGTGGTTGGAACAGACGAGAGGGGAAATGAGGTCGCTGCTGAGGCTGCAACATACTGTAAACAACCGTTTTTTAAATTGTAGCTATAGGCACTTTGCAGCTTGTCACAGTAAAACATTTCTTCTCATTTCGTTCTATTTAATATGAAGATAGAGGAGTGGCTCGAGACTTTTGAACAGTCCTTTACAATCCAGGCTTGGCACCAGCACTAGGATGACTGGGAATTGAGCCACTGAGCCACCGGAGCCCTTTAGGTTAGTTATTTGTCATATATACAGTACAGTACATTAGTGCACGGTGATATTCATCGCACATTAAAGCACAATTCCAGCCATGATACAGGTTTGAGGGTCCAGCATGGTGATCTTGAAGTTTCCTTGCTGCATTTTATAGTGTAAAACGCTGAAGAAAAAAAATGGACATAGCTTCATGATACTTGACTGTCCTCACTTTTTGTTCTGCACAACACTGTGGGTATTTCTCTGTGTTTCTTCTATAAGGACTGTTGGGTATTACTCAGTAGCCAAACTCATTCCTGTTGGGTTTGGGTCTCTCTCATATGTATCTCTATAGCACTTACCCAGTCCCTTAAGGAAACCCACCAAAGGTTTGGGTCTTGAAGGGTTCAGTTTTTTATTCATTTCCTCAATCCTGAAGAAATATATCGTTTACTGTGGCACAAATGTTTATTTCTTAGAAAAAAAAAACAAGAAAAAAAAAAACAGTCATTTGGCAGAACATCTGGATCCTGATATTTTTACACATATTTTTAGGCAACTCAAAACTTTGAAATTAGATAGAGTACTTTGTTTATAAGCAGCAGGGTATTTTTTTTTTATTTTCTATGTCTTTCCACAGTTACACAACCATCCTGAGGTCTAGGAGTTGATTAAACTATTTTAACACAACTAGACTGTTGTTGTTATACTTTGGTGGTATGCTTGAGGTCATTCTCGCGTTGGAAGCTGAAGCTTCATCCCTCTCTCATATTGCTTGAAGACTGCCTTGTATTTGGCTCCATCCATTTGCCCTCAACCCTGGCAAATTCTCCTGTCCTTTCAGATGAAAAAAACAACATAATGCTACCACCACCATGCTTCGATAGAGACGCTAAAGAGCAGTGTCAGGTCTCTTAATCTGTTGGATGAATTTTATGCACGGCTCTGTCATCCACTTGTATTTCCTAACATATTCCGAAAATGTTATTTCTTCATGACTGTTTGTTCTCAGACATACAAGGACAAACTCAAACCTCGAACTCGAGATGATATATAAACTATGGCATGATATTATATCAAGCAGATGAAAATGTCACAATGTGGGACTATTGCAAAGGATTAAATGGAAATTATTATCTGAAATTGTCGGGGTTTTTTCTTAGAGTTCATTTGCAGATATTGTGCTGAGTCTCGAAAATGGGAATTGCTTCTTAGGCGAAAAGTAATGGCAAGGCTAATTTCATTTTCATCCCACTGAGAAAGAGTGGAAGCAAACGCATCGTCTCTGGAGTTTGTGGCATGGGAGAAAATAAGGGTCCTGTACTCCAGATGTGTAAAAACATTACACCAATCATCAGAGTCAGCTCAGTATCTCTATAAATCAGAGTGAATCATCTCAAACACACCTCAGAAAGGGAGAGAGAGAGAGAGAGAGAGAGAGAGAGAGAGAGAGAGAGAATCAGATTAACCTGCTCATGTGTATTAATATCTATAATTTATTTATGTGGTGAATCAACTTCTCAGAGCCGTGAGATTTTCAGAGAACTAGAGTGTGTAGGAAAGAGATTGGATTTAAAGAGCAATGACATGCACAAAAATCACACAGTCCAGTATGGCTGATTGTTTGATAGCATAACCATCAGACTAGAAAACAACCGAGCCTTTGTTAGTTCCAGCTCAAAAACACACCCACCTGTCTCACTCAAAGACAGGCATATCTGTCTTACAGTTACTGTACATGCATATCTAGCTCAAAAAAGGACATGCCCATGTGTCTCACTAAAGGACACACCCATCTTTCTCACTAAAGGACATGCCCATCCCTCTCACTAAGGGACACACCCATCTTTTTCACTTAAAGACAGGCCTAACTGTCTCTTTCAGTAAGACACCCATATATCCCTTTCAATTGCACACTCATACAGTATGTCTCACTGAAGGACATGCCTATATGTCTCACTGAAAGATATGCCCATCTCACTAAAGGACATGCCCATTTGTCTCGCAAAAAGACACACCCATCCATCCCACTAAAGGACACACCCATCTGTTATTTGTCTCACTTGAAGACACACCCATCTGTTTCACTCAAAGACATGCTTATCTGTCTCACTCAAAGACACACCCATCTGTTTCACTCAAACACATGCCCAACTGTCTTATTCAAAGACAGGCTTATCTGTCTCTTTCAGTGACACACTCATCTGTCTCACTTTAAGACACACCCATCTGTCTCGTTCAAAGACACGCCCGCCTGTCTCAGTCAACATGCCCATCTGTTTCCCATTTGTCTCACTCAAAGACACGCCCATCTGTCTCACTGAAAAACACAATCATTTGTTTCACTCCAAAACATTCCAATCTGTCTCACTCTAAGACACATCCATCTGTCTCACTCAAATTCATGCCAATCAATTTCACTTTAAAGACTCATCCTTCTGTCTCACTCAAGGGCATGCTCATGTGTCTCACTCAAGGACATGCCCATGTGTCTCACTAAAGGAGACACCCATCTTCTTCACTTAACGACAAGCCTAACTGTCTCTTTCAGTAAGACACCCATATGTCCCACTCAATTGCACACTCATATGTCTCACTCAAAGACACGTCCATTTGTCTCACTCAAAGACACGCCCATCTGTCTCACTGGAAAACACAATCATTTGTTTCACTCCAAAACATTCCAATCTGTCTCACTCTAAGACACATCCATCTGTCTCACTCAAATTCATGCCAATCAATTTCACTTTAAAGACTCATCCTTCTGTCTCACTCAAGGGCATGCTCATGTGTCTCACTCAAGGACATGCCCATGTGTCTCACTAAAGGAGACACCCATCTTCTTCACTTAACGACAAGCCTAACTGTCTCTTTCAGTAAGACACCCATATGTCCCACTCAATTGCACACTCATATGTCTCACTCAAAGACACGTCCATTTGTCTCACTCAAAGACACGCCCATCTGTCTCACTGGAAAACACAATCATTTGTTTCACTCCAAAACATTCCAATCTGTCTCACTCTAAGACACATCCATCTGTCTCACTCAAATTCATGCCAATCAATTTCACTTTAAAGACTCATCCTTCTGTCTCACTCAAGGGCATGCTCATGTGTCTCACTCAAGGACATGCCCATGTGTCTCACTAAAGGAGACACCCATCTTCTTCACTTAACGACAAGCCTAACTGTCTCTTTCAGTAAGACACCCATATGTCCCACTCAATTGCACACTCATATGTCTCACTCAAAGACACGTCCATTTGTCTCACTCAAAGACACGCCCATCTGTCTCACTGGAAAACACAATCATTTGTTTCACTCCAAAACATTCCAATCTGTCTCACTCTAAGACACATCCATCTGTCTCACTCAAATTCATGCCAATCAATTTCACTTTAAAGACTCATCCTTCTGTCTCACTGAACCACACATCCATCTGTCTCACTCAAGGACATGCCCCATGTGTCTCACTCAAAGACATGGCTATAAAATGGAGAAACTCAATGAGGCCCGAGAAAGCTTGATAATGTCTTAACCTTAAGGTTACCTAAATTACCATTTAAATGAATCTTTGTGTTAACCTTCCCAACAGTGTTTGACTAGCGGTACTTAGTTAGTAACCTAGTAACCCAGTGTAAGTGTACACTTCAAAGCACTTTTGTACAGTAAGTTGCCCTGGATAAGAGCATCTGCCAACTGCCTAAATGTAAACATGAATGTAAAGTTACAGCTTTTTCCCCTGACTGTTATAAAGCACCTTCATAGGAGACTCCTTCCATATATGTTACATAAATGTCTACAGAAGTTTTTGTAGACACACAATCACGGAGTATAAACGGATACTATCGACACAAAAGCCGCGTATTAGAATGAGGACACTGATACTGAATAAAACTGGTGTTACAAAGAAATCACCTTTTGTCTGATCAGGATCCAGAATTCAGCAGCACAGGGTGTAATGTGTACATATTAGCCCCGTTTATCAGCTACAGGAAGATCTGGTGACTCAGAGCGCTGATGATGGTGTTAGGTTCCTCTGAGGTCACTGTGTATACATTGAGGTGATTGCGTATCAGAGGACAGTGTGTGGGTGGATAATTCTGTGTCACACTCTGAGAGGTGATTACAGCATTAGTCATTAGAGCATGAGTCATCTGCAGGACATTCGGAGAGGTGGATCAGGGGGACGGACCAGGCAGGTGGCCATGATAGGCACACTTACGTCCAGGTCAGTTGTGTAAATGAGTTACTTTATGGTGTCATGATTTAGGGTTAGACAAGATTTAGACATAATAACAAGACTACACAGACTCGAGGCGTGGTCAGTGAAGTCATTACTGTCACAAAATTACACAACGTCCCTGCCAGGAAAAGCTTGATGGGCATCATGAAACTATCACAGAGTGGGATTTTATCTTAAATTAACCTTGGGTTCCTGAAAAATGTTCAAAGTTTAGGGAAAACTACCAGGCTGTCTCTGTCAAAGACACGTCCATCTCTCTCACTTAAAGTTTGTTGTTTAAAGATCAGAAATTTACAGCCAGCAAAATCACATTTTATATAAAAAAAATTTCCGAAGTCAATTTAGGGAACATGCCCATCTGTCTCACTCAAACATGCCCAGCTAGATCACTCAAAGACATGCCCATCTGTGTCTTTTAAAGACACACACATCTGTCTCACTCAAAAGACACACCCACCTGTCTCACTCAAAAGACACACCCACCTGTCTCACTCAAAAGACACACCCACCTGTCTCACTCAAAAACACACCAATCTGTCTCAAAGACATATCGATCTGTCTCACTCAAAGACAGCCATTTGTCTCACTTAAAGACTCCCTCCTATGTCTCACTCAAAGATGCCCATCTGTCTCACTCAAAGTTTCTGCGGACAGGAAAGTTACAAGCAGCAAAATCACATTTTATTTATTTTTTAGCAAATTATTTCCAAAGTCAATTAAGGGGACATGCCCATCTGTATCACGCAAATGACACAACCCTTTGTCTTACTCAAAAGACACACCCACCTGTCTCACTCAAAGACACTCTTTTGTCTCACTCAAAAACAAACCAATCTGTCTCAAAGACACATCAATCTGTCTCACTAAAAGACACACCCATCTGTTTCACTCAAAAACACACCCGCCTGTCTTACTCAAAGACACACTTTTGTCTCACTCAAAGACACACCAATCTGTCTCACTAAAAGACAGAACCATATGTTTCAAAGACACATCAATCTGTCTTACTCAAAGACTCACCCATCTGTCTCAAAGATACATTAATCTGTCTCACTTAAAGACACACCCTTCTGTCTCACTCAAAGACACACCAATTTGTCTCAATCACCGACAGCCATCTATCTCATTCAAAGACACACCCTTCTGTCTCACTCAAAGACAGCCATTTGTCTCACTAAAAAACTCCTTCCTATGTCTCACTCAAATTTTCTGTGGACAGGAAAGTTACAAACAGCAAAATCACATTTTATTATTATTTTTTTGTAAATTATTTCCAAAGTCAATTTAGGGAACATGCCCATCTGTATCACTCAAAAGGCACACCCATTTGTGTCACTCAAAAGACACCACTTTGTCTCACTCAAAGGCATAACCATCTGTCTCAATCAAAGACACACCCTTCTGTCTCACTCAAAGACACACCCATCTGTCTCAAAGATACATTAATCTGTCTCACTTAAAGACACACCCATCTGTCTCACTCAAAGACACCCATCTGTCTCACTCAAAGACAGCCATTTGTCTCACTCAAAAACTCCTTCCTATGTCTCACTCAAAGATGCCCATCTGTCTCACTCAAATTTTCTGTGGACAGGAAAGTTACAAACAGCAAAATCACATTTTATTTATTTTTTTAGTGAATTATTTCCAAAGTCAATTTAGGGAACATGCCCATCTGTATCACTCAAAAGACACACCCATTTGTGTCACTCAAAAGACACACCCACCTGTCTTACTCAAAGACACTCTTTTGTCTCACTCAAAGACACACCCATCTGTCTCAAAGACACATCAATCTGTCTCACTCAAAGACACCTATTTGTCTTACTCAAAGACACACCCACCTGTCTCAGTCAAAGACACACCCTTCTGTCTCACTCAAAGACAGCCATTTGTCCCACTCAAAAACTCCTTCCTATGTCTCACTCAAATTTTCTGTGGACAGGAAAGTTACAAACAGCAAAATCACTTTTTTTTTTTTTTTTTTTTGTAAATTATTTCCAAAGTCAATTTAGGGAACATGCCCATCTGTATCACTCAAAAGGCACACCCATTTGTGTCACTCAAAAGACACCACTTTGTCTCACTCAAAGGCATAACCATCTGTCTCAATCAAAGACACACCCTTCTGTCTCACTCAAAGACACACCCATCTGTCTCAAAGATACATTAATCTGTCTCACTTAAAGACACACCCATCTGTCTCACTCAAAGACACCCATCTGTCTCACTCAAAGACAGCCATTTGTCTCACTCAAAAACTCCTTCCTATGTCTCACTCAAAGATGCCCATCTGTCTCACTCAAATTTTCTGTGGACAGGAAAGTTACAAACAGCAAAATCACATTTTATTTATTTTTTTAGTGAATTATTTCCAAAGTCAATTTAGGGAACATGCCCATCTGTATCACTCAAAAGACACACCCATTTGTGTCACTCAAAAGACACACCCACCTGTCTTACTCAAAGACACTCTTTTGTCTCACTCAAAGACACACCCATCTGTCTCAAAGACACATCAATCTGTCTCACTCAAAGACACCTATTTGTCTTACTCAAAGACACACCCACCTGTCTCAGTCAAAGACACTCTTTTGTCTCACTCAAAGACAAGCCAATCTGTCTCACTCAACGTAAGAGTTTCTGTTGTTTAAAACCATTGTTACAGGCTCTTTTTACAAGCAGCAAAATCACATTTTATTTAAATTTCTTTTATTAAATTATTCCCAAAGTCAATTTATCTCAGCGGAAATGTTGTGGCTCAGAACGTGCTGAGTAAAGCCGCGTATAAACAGGAGGGAAATGAGGTGGGATTAGTGAAGAAAACAGAATCCTGACTGTAATTACAAACAAACAAGGAGAAACATAATGATTTATTATATTCTTAGAAGAAAAAGCTTTAGACGTTAATCCCCCATTGTTGTCACACAAACAGGAAGAAGTAACGTAAGACCCGGGCATCAAACTCAAGGCCATGCGACACTCTGAATCAGCACGTTGTACACTACATAATATACAATGCTGTGCTGCTTTGCATAAGTAAT
This sequence comes from Clarias macrocephalus, assembly GCA_011419295.1. Taxonomy (NCBI): domain Eukaryota; kingdom Metazoa; phylum Chordata; class Actinopteri; order Siluriformes; family Clariidae; genus Clarias; species Clarias macrocephalus. Next base: position 21,481 of record JAAGKR010006260.1, on the reverse strand, counting down.
GATCCCCTTGAACCTTTCCATATTTCAAGTGGTACAACCTGAAGCTGAAATGGACTTTTTAACATAAATTAATTTTTATAAAGGCAACTCAAGCCCAGATGTAGAGTACAGTCTAGGAAAGATGAATAAGATGGACAGTGAACATGTCTCAAGGAATACATTCGATTTTTATTTCATTACATTCAGTTCAAACCCCACTGCTGTAGTTGTAATAATAGTGAAATTAGGCCATTTATGATTTAATCAAAGAATTTTATGATGATATTAAAACAGGGGGGGATGAAGTTGCCCATCGACATCACTCTGATTTCAACCATCAATCAGATCCATAAAAACGCTCCAAACATCTTGATTGTGATTCTCTGCTTTGAGCCTGAGATTAGTGTTTTAGTGCTGTTGATCAGCTCGGTGATATCGCCTGACTCGCACCGCTGCTCAGCAGAGGATGGAGAAACACCCGCTTCCTCACCAAGACTAAAAAATTACTCTCGTCATAAAATTTAAATATCATGGGTGTGTGTGTGTGTTATATGCAAATCAGCTTATTGCACTTAAACAACCTTTTGTGTTCCTTGTCCAAAGTTGATTAATACAAACTACAGCTAGTGCATCAAAATAGCTTCCTATTGTCTCTGTCTGTGTGTGTGTAAAAATGGAAAGTATCCAGAAAGGTGTTTAGACACTTCCATGCTCATCCAAGTCACACCCATCTCTCTGAATCAAATTCACTCCTATTTACCTTTTTCAATTTTACACACATCAATATTTTTCAAAAACTCACCTCTCTGCCTTTGTCAGAAGATACATCATCCGCCTTATCCAAAGACACACCCATGTATATTTCTCAAAGACACACCCATCCACCTTACCCAAAACACACCCATTTACCTTACCCCAAAACACACCCATCTACCTTTCTTAAAGACACACCTATCTACCTTACCCAAAACCACACCCATCCACCTTACCCAAAGACACACCCATCCACCTTACCCAAAGACACATCCATCTACCTTACCCCAAAACACATCCATCTACCTTACCCCAAAACACACCCATCTACCTTACCCCAAAACACACCCATCTACCTTACCCCAAAACACACCCATCTACCTTACCCAAAGACACACCTATCTACCTTACCCAAAACCACACCCATCTACCTTACCCCAAAACACATCCATCTAACTTACCCCAAAGACACATCCATCTACCTTACCCCAAAGACACACCCATCTACCTTACCCCAAAACACATCCATCTACCTTACCCCAAAACACACCCATCTACCTTACCCCAAAACACACCCATCTAACTTACCCCAAAACACATCCATCTACCTTACCCCAAAACACATCCATCTAACTTACCCCAAAGACACATCCATCTACCTTACCCCAAAACACATCCATCTACCTTACCCCAAAACACATCCATCTAACTTACCCCAAAGACACATCCATCTACCTTACCCCAAAGACACACCCATCTACCTTACCCCAAAACACACCCATCTACCTTACCCCAAAACACATCCATCTACCTTACCCCAAAACACACCCATCTACCTTACCCCAAAACACATCCATCTACCTTACCCAAAGACACATCCATCTAACTTACCCCAAAGACACATCCATCTACCTTACCCCAAAGACACACCCATCTACCTTACTCAAAGACACATCCATCTACTTTACCGCAAAGACACATCCATCTACCTTACCCCAAAACACACCCATCTACCTTACCCAAAGACACATCCATCTACTTTACCCCAAAGACACACCCATCTACCTTACCCCAAAACACATACATCTAACTTACCCCAAAGACACACCCATCTACCTTACTCAAAGACACATCCATATCCGTATCCATCGTATTTGTTTTAGTTACAGTCTGTCCATATGTCTTACACAAAGACGTTCCCATCAATCTCTCAAAGACACACCCATCCGTCCCATTTAAAGACCCACTTATCTGCCTGGTTTAAGAACACATTCGTTTGTCTTAGTCAAAGACATACCCATATATCTCACTTAAAGACACACTGATCTGTTTACACACACACCCGCCTGTCTCAGATCAGACAGGGATCCAGCAGGACTGTTGAGGGAATCTCCATTATCTCCACATAAGGAAACCACATTCCCTCGTTCTTCCCCTTATTCTTCTCCTGTAGCTGGAGTGTAAAACTCAACACGTCATGACAAAAAAAAAAAAAAAAATCACAAAATTAGATAGACATCACAAAGACATCAAATTACTTAAAAAGTATTGAAAATGTTTTGGTACATTTCTTATAGCGCTGATAAAATAGTTTCACTTCATTGGATTTTTCATTCAGGTGCTTTAATCTGGCTTCCCATATCTCTCCCCTGCTAAGTGCTAACTCTCTTAGCACTCTCGGAAATAACTCACACTTCACACTACCTGCACATCTCCACTGTGTGAATGAAACCTCGCTGTGCAGGCAGAGAGAGAGAGAGAGAGAGAGAGAGACGAGTTTAAAAAATGCACTGTGAGCAAATAATCCACTGCTACAGGCTATAAAGCAAGACTTTGATGCTCTCTCTCTCTCTCTCTGTGGACAGTAAGGCCAGCAGTCACAATAAAGGGAGGGGCAATCATTTTGTCAACAGAACAGGCTCAAAACTAACATCTTACTGTTTTTGTGAAATCTACAGTTCGACTTTCAGTGCAGCGAAGTTGTGATGTTATTTATCAGGTCACTGTCATTAGCAGGTCCAGTATTAGCGAGAGCTCGTCTGATCTAGATCATCCTGCCATGTTGATTAATGTGCCATCAGAGATCGATTAGGTCTTGATGAACAAGCACTAACTCACTTCCAGAGTGAAGTCTGGCTGTAATCTTTGGCCATCATGAAGCTTCCTAAGATCAGCTAAGCTAAGCTTTTAAGAAAATGGAAGCATCCACACACTGGGGAGAGAGACTGGTATAAACGACCCTGCAGCACTAACCGTCCATTCACACTGGCATTGGGATGTCGAGGAAGCACCAGTTCCGGTTCATCCCAACGGTGACACACTCTGACTTCATGGAGCTGTCATCGTGTTGGATAAGGGTTCGTAGTTCGACTGAAAGGAAACGGTAACGCTAAAGCATACAGAGACAGCCTATACACTGGCATGCAACAGTTTTGGACAAGAACAGCATACAGGTATGCTGGTCAGGGGTGCACATACTTTTGGCCATATGATGTATATCTAGCTCCACTCTTGTAAAAGTGAAGGATGTTAGTTTTTCAAACAAGCTCCAAAATAATTGTCACTTTGGCAATCGTATAATTTCCCCAAAATTCATGTCACACGACTATAACGAGTCCATCGTTGTATATTTCTATAACTTTCATAAAATCAAGTAAAAACATCCAGCGTGACGACAGGAAGAGATTCTGTGATGAGGGTCCGAGAGCCATGAGGTCAATTCTGTACCTCTCTCTGTGTGTGTGTGTGTGTGTGTGTGTGTGTGTGTGTGTGTGTGTGTGTGTGTGTGTGTGTGTGTGTGTGTGTGTGTGTGTGTGTGTGTGTGGACGGTTCTTCCTTCAGCAGGATGCGCTGTCTGCTTTGGATAATTTGTTCTGGAAATAATATAAAAGAAGGGGGGAGAGGTGGAGGTCAGAGGTGCAGCTGTAGACAGACTGTACAATTACAAGGCTGTGGTCTATTGTGCTCCTGTCTGAAGATCCGAAGTCGGTCTGGAGTTAAACACACACAGTCTACTGCAGATGGAATCGGCTTCAGAGTCAAACTTACAACACTGGTTTTTAAGATATAATAATATATTATTATTTATAATAATAATAATAATAATAATAATAATAATAATAATAATAATAATAATAATAATAATAATAATAATAAATATATTCAATTGTATTATTATGATTATTATTATAAAGCAAATATTATTTTTTCATGGACACCTAAAAAAAAGTTTAGCATAAAAGAAAGAAAGACTAAAAAGAAAGAAAGAAAAACAGATTAAAAAATTTAAATGAACAAAATCTGGAAAAAACAAATCCAGAAGTAGAAAAAAACAAGAGTAGAAAGAAATCTAGAATCAATGAAGGGGAAAAAAGATGTATAGGAAATATTCATTATACAAAAAAAAAAGTCCACAAGGAAAAAAAGAAATCTACAAAGAGAGACCAGCCAAAAGCAAAAAAAGAAAGAAAAAAAAGGAAAGAAACAAAGAACGAAGTAAAAAGAGGGGAAAAAATTAGGCAGCAAAGAAGGAAATTAATAAAATGAAAAGAGGTAAAGAAGGAAGTGTAGAAACCAAGAACAAACTAAAAGAAGCAGAGGATAAAACAGGTTTATGAAATTCAGGAAATTAAAATAATATTTTTTTTACAAGAAGCAGAGAAAAATCAATGAAGTAAGCAGCCTAGAAGGAGAGAACAAAAAAAATAATAATAATAAAAAAGAAAAAGTCTGTTAGCAGAGAACCAGCCTGCAAAGCAAGCAATCAACATAATCCAGAAATAATTTCATAAAATATTCAAAAGACATTAAGAGGCAAAGAACCAACTCAAAAAGCATTAAAAAAAAACTAAAGAGAAGAAATTAGGGGAAAACAATATAATCCGGAGGTAAAAAAAAAAAAAAAAAAAAAAGGTCTAGATGTCGAGAACAAAGTGGGGAAAAAGACATCTATGAGTACAGAACAAGCTGATGAAGTAGAGAGAAAAAAAACACAGAAGCAAAGAAAGCAGCCTAAAAGAAGAAAACAGAGTCAAAAATGAAAAAAAAAATGGGAAAAAAGTCTAAAAGCAGAGAACAGTCCAAAAAAAAACATAAAACATTCCACATACATTTAGAGTGAGAGAGCAAATGCGAGAGGCATAAAACTCCAGGAAAAATAAAAAACAAAAACAAAGAAATAAATTCTGAAAAATGGAAGCCTAAAAGCACAGATAAAAACATAATATTTATGATATTCACTGTTTTATGTCCCATCTTTTTCTCCCCTCGTCTATTTTATTACTTCCTCATAGAAAACAAATGTAAGTGGCTGTAACCAAGACTAAGCAATTTCCCTCTGGGATTTAAAAAAGTTCTTTAAATCTTGAATCGTGACTCTCATCTTGAATCATTCTAGACGCAAAAATGTCAAAAAGTAGAACAAACGTTTAGGAAACAGGAAAAATCCAACAGACTATAGCAGAGAGCGAACCAGAAAAACAAGGATACCATTCAAAAATAAATCCAGAAAAATATCCAGAGACAAAGAAAAGCATCTACTGTAGAAACAGAAAACAAAACTGAGAAAGCGATACAGAGTTGATGAAGAAGGAGAAGAATCAAGGGGGAAAAAAAAGTCTAGAAGCAAAGAAGAAACCATTGAAGTGAGGCAATGAATTGAAAAAACAAACAAACATAAAAAACCAACAACAAAATAAAGGGAAAAAATACGCAGGCATTAAAAAAAATTGCTGCGAGAGAGCGATTACTGTAGGAAGAATACGATACTAAAAGTAGTACATTAATCTAAACATTTGATAAGGAGCTGCACCACTGTCAGGGCTGCTGTTCTAAGAAATTAATCAACTCCTTTTGACCAACCAGAATCCAGAACTGAATCCAGAAATGAACTAAATATTTTTCCTTGTTTTCCTTCTTCTTATCCTTTTTTTAAAGCTTAAATGCAATAGTGTGTAATGTTGTATAAGAGCTGTCAGTTTGAGCCGTACTTCATGAGGTTAGTCCCGCTGCTCTAACACATGGAGCTGCGTGTTATAGTCACTGTGTAGGGACAAATCCTGGATGAAGAATTCCATAAGATAAAGGATTAAAGAAGGAACAGAATGTTTACATAATTCAAGAAAGTGCTGCAAGAGTTTTTGCCACAGGCCAAGACATCTGCACATGTTTGGGACATTAAAGGAGTTCCTGGGAGGCCGGCGTTTCAGACGGGAATCAGGTAGTTTGATTCATGGCTCTGGCGAGATTTCTGAAGAAAACTTTCTACCTTGATGGTGTCCAAGCACTAGTGAAACATTGGGATAAGTGCATTAGTGTAGCAGGGGATTATAGAGAGACGTTTTTACTCTCAGGACTATGAGGAAATTTTTGAATATGAATAAAGAAATAAACACAAGACTAGATTTGTTTACTACATGATTACACATGATTCACTTGACTTTTAAACAATTAAATTATTTTCACTCTTTTAATTTATTTTGATTAATTTCTGATTCATTTTTCCCAAATGAGTCTGACACATGAATTATCATATATTCATTTTATTAAAAAAAAAAAAAAGTCTTTAATGCCTTTTAATCTTCTTCTTTGTTTTTATCTTATCGTTTATTTCTTTTCAAAAATTTTCATTAGTTGGAAATGTAACGTGATTCTGCATGATCATATTTCCACACAGTTTTAAGGTATAATATCAAACATATTTCATAATTCATAGATCAACATTGCATTTCATACACTCATGGTAAATACATGTGATGAATACGTATCGGAAGTTTTACTATGAAATAAATCTGGGAGAAATAAAGCCTTTGCAAGCTTCCTGAGAGTTATAGGATAACTGCTATGTGGAACAGAAAGAAAAAGAAGCTGGTTATCAATGTGGGAGGACGTTAAGAAAAAGAAGAAGAAGAAGCAGAATATTCTAGAAGAGGAAGGGGTTTTGCTTTCCTCCCGGTTACACCTGAGATTAGCCGAGAGACTCAGCTGTAGGTGTGGATCAGATTCTCAGTCGCTGCTTTTCCTGCCAAATGTGTACATGTAAAACCCCTTGGAGAGCGTAAGGTCCAAAATGTCTGATCTGGAGAGACACATTAAGGTTACACAACACGGTGATGTCACACTTTGATGTATTTTCCTGAAGAGTGTGTGAAGCCTCATGGCTGGAGACATACAGTATGTGTTCTGCTTTTCCTTTTATCGACAGAAAGTGTGTGATGAATCTCGCCGAGATCCAGTCCAGACATCAGACATCAAAGGTAACAGGCTAAAATAGGATAATCTCATTCTGGCTCATATACAGTAAAACACACACACACACACACACACACACACACACACACACACACACACACACACACACACACACAAGACTCAAAATAGCAAAATATACTTCTACCTGACAGAGTGTTACAGAAGGACATTTTATAAGAACCTGAAATGGCTATTAATTGGTCAGGTGTGAGAACTTTATATTCATTAGTTCAGCCTAACCCAGATTAATTCTAAAAGTGAAAATGCCATTATCTCTGCATCACTGGGCTCAGCTGGCCGTCTGCTCTGTCCACAGAGAGAGAGAGACAGAGGGAGAGAGAGAGGATGGACAGTGTGTTCTGGTAAATTAACAAACCTCTAGAACAATACACAGAGCTGTAAGTAAGTATATAAATAAATAAATATATTTGGATAAGGTCTCAATCATATAATGATTATTATTATTGACACTCATTTTATATCCTCCTAAACTAGTAACAATGTCTAACATTCTAATGTTCTAATATAGTTGCAAGCAGCGATAACGAGCCCAAGCACCCTCGCAAGCTCGCAATCGCACCCCAACCCCACAACCCTCTCAATTTGTAATGTGTACCGCTCTAAATGTGTAAAGCCCCTGAGGGCCCCGGGCCACGCGAGTCTCAGGCATCCTAATGGAAGCAGATTCCAACCTGTCTGCCAATTCATAAGTTTTTGAGCATGTTAAGACATGCAAAAATACCCAAAAGTGTGAGAAAAAAAAAATCCTTTGGAACACAAAATGGTCCTGCGCACCCTATAGTGCTTGGGCCCTAATTAACCCTTAGGAGCATGAAATTGTCCAAAATGTATTTGTATTGTATGCCGAAGCATTAACAGTTCTTTTCACTGGAACTAAGGGGCCAACTCCTGAAAACCAACCCCACATCAGTTCCAACTTGACTGTGCACCAGTCCATAAATGTCCATAAAGACATGGATGAGAGAGTTGGCGTGGACAAACTTGACTGGCCTGAACAGAATCCTGACCTCAACCCGATAGAACACCTTTGGGATGAATTAGACTGGAGACCCGACCTTCTCGTCCAACATTAGTGTCAAAAGATGGGCCAACATTGCAGTATATTAAACCCTATGGATTAAGAATTGGATGTTACTCAAGTTCATATGCAAGTCAAAGCAGGCGAGCGAATACTTTTGGCAATATAGTACAAGTTAAATTCCCCGCACTACCAGACACCACTTCAACACACACTGCTTAACCCTCTATACCTTCACTGCGTGTTTGAACTGCCTTCTGGTTCTGATGTGGTCACTTTTTTCCTCCCATGCTATTGAGGACATGGGGCAGTTGATGGTTCTGTCTTTTTTTTTTTTAAGCAATGGCGGCTTTACAGGGCCAGGCTGAGAACCCGAGGCCCACCCCCCCCATCTCATCCAGGCTTCAGGACTGGCAATGGCGGAATTATTTTATATGGGGCGTAGGGTTAACAGTTGCAACCCATTGAGGCAGTGGTGGTGGGGGGTGAACCCTTGACCCCTTGATAACCAGCCCACACCCTCAACCACCTTAGAATTAAAACTAATAGTAAAATCTCCAACTTTCCAAATGGTAAGAAACATGGGGCGAATCAACAAATCCCCAAGAAATGCCAAGATATCGACAAACTCTCAGTCATCAAGAAACCAGGGACAAATGGACAACCTCGCAAATGCCAAGAAACCAGAGGAGAAAGTAAAAAAAACAACATAAAATGGCAAGGAATTGACAAATTAACAACCTCACGGACAAACAGTAAAACCTGGGAGAAACGAACAAACTACATTTTCGAATATTACGTCAAAATTCCAGACAAATCAGACCTTTAACAGAGGTGACAGAGAGAACAAGGCCCAATACCCAAAACTACGCAATCTACCTGCTGCTATGTTCAGCACATGTATTTCTCAAGACAGCTAGTGGGTTTTTAACATGCTAGCCAACATTTAAGAGATGAGGAGTAAAGCTGTTGCGAGTCATCTAATAGATTTATATACTTGGCTAAACTGTTTTCCATGTTCTTTGGTTCCGCTACCAAATTGAATCACTTGAGAGTTCATACGTTGCTTCTGAGCTTTTACACTAGGATGTCTGGAGGAAACCTGACACTGCTTATCACCGTGAGAATGCTCTAAGGCATCATTTTGAAATATAACCATTCTCACTCACAATTCCACCATAGTCTTGTCATTTTACTCACTCACTCACTCATCGTCTATACCACTTTATCCTGTGTACAGGGTCATGGGGGGGGGGGGTGCCTGGAGCCTATCCCAGGAGACTTAGGGCATGAGGCAGGGTACACCCTGGACTGGGTGCCAATCCATCACAGGGCCCGAGGGCAGGAATCGATCCCGGGACCTGGAGGTGCAAGGCAACAATGCTAACCACTAAGCCACCATGCCACCACTTTTCATTTTAAAGGTCCCATATTTTACTATTTTTTAACAAACCCTTTAAGAACGCTATTTAAGTATTTTTTTATTCTATTCAAGCTAACACAGGTCTCCAACTGAAATACCCCTCAGATAATGATTTTTTCCCCATAATTCAAACTGTCTTTTTCTTTAAGCTATTTCACTCCTTCTCCAAATAAACCATTTTAGTGTCTATGTAAATATGCTACATTTGAGCTATACCCCTCCACAGAACATCAGAGCGGAGTGATGGGGGGGGGGGGATTACCATCTTCTATGATGTCACAATAGCAGAAAAATCTAATTGGCTTGTTTGAAGCCTGGCCAAACACAAAAACATAGAAAAATGACAGAAGGTACCAATTGATCAGAAGGTCCAGATTTGAGCCACAATGCCGCTGAGCCACTGAGCTCTCAGCTGCACAGATACAATCATCTGTTAACCTGGCAACCCAAATCTTTAAGAAACTGTCCCTGCAATAACAGATGTGGTGGTGAATACTTATGCATTAACAACCTCAATGTTCTTTTTTTTTTATCTTTAAATAATCTATATAGAAGATTTTTCCATTTCAATTTCTAGATTTCTATTTGTGTCCATGTTTTATGTATAATAATCTGTTTTACATTACAATATGTCCCTCCACTAACTATTTTATAAGCGCGTAAAATCTATATAGTGATCGGGCCATGTTCTGATTCCAGAGCCAGGTCACAGCATGCAGTCGAATCATATTTAATTTGCGCTCTTATCAGCGGCAGGACGAGACGCTGACCAGTCAGACCGATTAGGCTGATAAATCTTCTCTCTCCACCTGCTTGGAAAGAAGTGCAGCTTCATGAAATCTCGGAAGAAGTTGTGATCAGCTGTCCAAGTGCTCAGTGCAGTTTGTCATCCATCTTGCTTTAATCAAGCAATATCACCTGAGAGGCTGCGTTGTGCTGCTGGACGTAGCACAGCTGTGATGCAGTTGTAGTCATGAGGGTGCAGCCTGAGTCCTGAAGTCATCACAGATTCCTGGCTGAATCCCAAAATAGAGTTAAATGCCAAGCTAGTGTGCTATGTAGGGTTGTTCCCTTGTTCCACACACCAAGTAGTGCCTTTGATCAGGAGTTAGAGAAGGATTCGGAATTCATCCTTGCTTTGAAAGCTAGTTACTGTAGCTTTGTAGCCGTACATAAAACAACACGGACGGTTCAGAGGCGATTCATATTGACTTATAGCAATTATTAAGGAGTTATATTGTTTTTATGATGATAACATTATCAGATGTGTGTTCTTGCTGAAAGTGCTTCTGTTTTGAATGTGGGTTTTGGCAGGCAGCTCCTCTCTCCTCAGTACCACGGGCCATACGGACCTACTTTCACCAATGCCTGGACCAACAGTTAGTGAAATTAAACACTATAGAACACCGTCCAATCAGATTGCTTGGTCAGAAATAACTGTTTTATCATATGGCATCAGGATTCAACCAGCATGGAGAGATGTACGCAGGTATTTACTCTCATGTATCACTGGAGCTACGAGAACATTCCAAGATGATCCAGATGATCTACATTTAAATTTTATTCATGCTCAATAAATTCAACCTGCGTTAGTAAAAATGACAAAATGGTGGTAGCGGTATTTGTAACCTGAACAAGCAGAATAATGCGGTGACACAATGCTAGCTTCCATGACATATTTATATCCAATTTCTCTGACCTAATGACTTTGTTGGCTTTTTGACTTTAATCAAATGCCAGATCCTCTGAGGTTAATTTGATAACTCATTAAAAAAAAAAAAAAACTTTAAAGTCTCTGATTGCCTGAGAGGTAAAAATGTCAATTACCAGTTTAGATCTGGTGTAGATTTCCAGTTTGTGATTTGTACATACGCCAATGGTTATACACAGGGACCATTTTGCTCCCGCAAGAGTTCATTGTTTTTTCCGTTCTGGGAGAATGTATGAAAACGTTCTTTATCGAAACCTTCAGATTTTATATGTACAGTGTTTATTTTAGAAAAAGCTTCCAAGCTACCAAAATTGGAACTGTCAATCATTCAAAGAGCTGCATCCAGGAGCATAAATCTGGGGCATTTTAAATGGATTTTTTATTTTTATTTTATTGTTTAAAGGTCACACATTTTACTAACAGCTCCTGCAAACTGTATGTGTGTGTTAATGATCTAGCTGAAATGCCTCTCAGCTAATGCTTTTTTTTTTTTTCATACCTCAAACTATTTCGCTCCTCCTCCAAATGCACCATTTCAGTGTTTATGTAAATAGAGCTGCAGCTGAGTCACGCCCCTCCTGAGGACAGCAGCGCTGGGCAACAAGCCTGGACAGGGGATCTTCTTATATGAGGTCACAATAGGGGGGGAAATGTAATTGTCTTGTTTAAGCCCTGGTCAATGTAAAAAACTGGAAAAAGAAAGAAAACCAGAATGGGAGATCCATCTGAATGTCTAAACATGACTAAAATGTGAAGTTTGTTTAATAGCCCTACTTTGATTTATGAATTTATACATTTATGAATTAAAGTACACTGATTAGCCAAATCATTTGGTATAGAGCTAGCAACTCGGTACGCATCCATCCATACATTGTCTTATTTTGATGTAGGGTTGCAGGGGCCTGGAGCCAATCCCATTGAATTTAGGGCACAAGACAGAGTATACCCTGGATGAAGTGCAAACCCATCAGAGCACAAGCGCACACACTCGAACACCCAATCACACCCTGGCAATTCTGCCCATATTGCAGGCATTTGGACTGTTGGAGAGTAAATCCACCAAGCAAGAGAAGAACATGCAAACTCGACACATACATAGACGAGTGGGCTGTGGGTTTAAACCCTGAACCCTGAATGTGTAAGGCGACAGTGATAACCACTAAGCCACTGGCTGCCTCACAGACTACTGTACAAAATGTGATAATGATAAACTCAATATGATGAATAACTTCAGCATGTAGTTTTCCTAGATTACTTGGTCCACACATACAACGTTTAATAAAACCTAGTCCTTAATCATACCAAATTGCTACCAAAAAAAGTTTTTTTTTTTTTTTTTTTCAAACTTGTATTTCTAAAATGCATTTAACCTTCATTTAGCTCCACATCATTAAATAGCAAAGCAGTTGGAATGTGAGTGTGAGTGAATGAACTACTTCAATCATCCTCCACCAAGCTGCAAGCCAAAATCATCCCACACTGCTCTCAAACTGATTCGAGTTGTTAAGGAACCTGAAATAGGCCTGCTTATCTTACATGACACAGTGTTGTGTGAAAACATCACAGAGCTGAAACACCTACAGCATGAGCTAGTTTAAAATAATGAGCATATTTAGGGGCAGGTGAGTTCGCCATCGCGTCATCTGCGATTGGTTTCAATCTTAACGACCTCACAACACCTGTTCGAGTCACAAGATAGGAATGGGATGGTAATGGAGGTGTGAACCAGTGTGAAAGCTCTGGGAGGAGAGATGATGCATGAAAGAGCTTTTAATAGAGGATTAAAAAAGTGCTGCCAAAGCTCATGCTGTTGTCAGAACCCATTAATAACAGTCCACTAGATTGTGGGGAATCAGATGTCGACTCGGTGAACTTGTTTACTTGAATGGTGGAATACAAGTGGGAAAATCATATGTAGGGCTCATTATGGAGGACTTACGCATTCTACGTACATGTCGGAACACCAAATGTGGGCTTCAGTGTAGAGCCTTCTGTATCACAAGGCAGTGTGGTTTGGTATAGAACCTTCAAGGGTTGTAGGTATATAAACACCTTGTACTAGGGGTTGGTACAGTATAGATACTTTAGGGGTTCTACATATAAAAACACCCAGTAGTGAGGTTCAGTAAAGAGTATTTAAAGATTCTATGTATATAAACACTTGGGCGCGGGGTTTGGTATAAAGTCTTTAAGAGTTCTACAGGTAAAAATAACCCAGTGATGCGGTTTGGTACAAAGCCTTCAGCGTTTCTACTTCAATAAACACCTGGTAGTGGACAGAGGTTAAAAGTAACGAATGACGTTTACCCGCGTTACTGTAATTGAGTAGTTTTTTTTGTGTACTTCTACTTTTTAAAGTAGTTTTTAAAGTCTGTAATTTTACTTGAGTATGTTTTGTTTGAAGTGTTGTAATTCGCTCCATTTTAAATCATATTCGCTACTGAGTAAAACGAATGAATGAAAATGTAAAAATAATAAAAACATTATGCTTTGTATAAACGCTTCGTTGCGCTCGCGGGTGTATATCGTGTCCTGGTCGCGCGCCGCTCCAGACTCCACTGCAGGTTTTCTGACTGTCCCCACATCGGCGTCTACCCGACCTTCCACACAGCCGCTTCCGCCCCTGAGAGTGACGTCATCAACCAGCTTCGACCATATATATAAACCAGAGAGACGCGAGAATGAGTAAATCGTCTGCACTTAGCGGTCTGATATCTAGTTGGGACAGATCCGGCAGATTACTTGTGAATCTGTCTTTAGTAGTCGGATTAATATTTCTACTGATTAATATTTCTACTGAATTGATAACTGTATATTTAAGCACTCAGCAGTAGTAGGGGCGTGGCCGCCATTTATTTTGGGAAGAGGGAATTTATGGGGTTCTGTGTACAGTAGATAAACACCTGGTACAACACCTGGTACGGGGTTTGGTATAACGCTTTTAGGGGTTCTAGATGTATACACAGTTGATAGTTGTGTATGACATACTGTAGAGGCTTTAGGTGTTCTACCTATAGAAATACACATTAGCGGGGTATAAAGCCTTTCGGTGCTCTAGATATATAAATACCCAGCAGTGGGGTTCAGTATAAAGCTTTTATGGGTTCCACATATAGAAATACCTGGTAGTAGGGCTCGGTAAAGAAGACTAAGGACCTTTAACCATTAGAAAGGGTTACAAGTAGAACTCCCTAAGGAACTTGTAAGGAGTTGGTGTGTTGCTTTCTTTTTCACACTTAGTGCTGGGCTGTAAAGTGATAATACTGTACACTGTATTACAGTTTTTTTTCTATATTTTTTTTATGAAGAGTGGGCATAAAAATCGATTTTTTTTATTTCTTACCCAAACGTGCCTGTTAATTTTAGAAAAAAGCTCCATAAAAACCCTGAGACTTTCCACATAGATTATATTTATGATTTGTAATCCATGCAACAACCATCGATCAAATATATTACATACCAACAGTGAAGTGAGACGCAGGATATGAGATTTGTAATAATGAAGCAGCTTGAGAAAAATAAGACTAAGTCAAACTGAAAAACAAAATCATTAAAAAACAACAACAACAACAACAGCGAGATGAAGATAAAGGCAAGGGAGTTTAGACCGTATGTCTGTTTGTCGAATGAACCTGTGAAGATGGAAAAATACAGGTACATGACGATATCCTAATCAGCACTGCTTTACATTTTCACACTTATCAGATCCTCAGCACTGAGATTTTACTTACCAACTGTACACACCTGCCACTATTCTCTACTATACTCTGAGCTGCATCAGGGGTTCTGAACAGAACCCTTTGGGTGGTGGACTTCAGTTCTATGATCCTGCACAGTGCAGTTATGCATGGAACATTTAGCAGTTTGAGTTTGATGGTTCTGTATAGAACTTACACAAAGAATCGCTAGAGATTATAGATTTAAAAACACTTTCTTGTAGGGTTATGGATTAAGAAATACTCAGGCGTATGACTTCACATATAACTTTTAAGGCTTTTAGATTTAGACCCACGCAGTTGTACGATCCAGTATAAAACATAAGCATTATAGATTTAGAAATAACCTGTTGCAGGCTTCTGAAAAGAACTGTTTGAGGGATCTAGACTGAGAAATGCTCAGTTGTAGGGTTGTGGATGAAACATTTAAGACTTCGACATTTAGAACTGTTTATTTTCAGGTTTAAAATGTGTAAGCTTTTGGGAATCTAGACGTAAAAAACATTGAAAAAAAAAAAAAAGTCTTCCAGGAATAATTCAGTAAATGCCAGGAGTCAGGTCAGGGGTAATATGATGCGTCATTACACTATTATTTATTTCTAAACGTTATTAATAAACAATGTCCTATAGTATGGAACTGACACAGAACTAAAGAGGATTTACAGAAGATCTAATGTAGCAACCCAGAATCACGGTACACATGCCACCATCCAAAAAACATCAGTGTGCTGAAGAGTCCCCAAGTTCAGGCAGCTGCCTCGACTGGTTCCTGCGCTCGGATGTGGACGCTGGGTAAGCAGAACCACGTGGGAGGAAGGTCTCGGCTCGTGTTGTCGTCCTGAAACTTAATGTTCAGGTAGAAATCGCCGGTGTAAAGGAAGAGCAACGCACCGGCACAGGTACAGTTCCCTGCTGGAGTCACCTGCACACAGGAGCAAAGGAACACCGAACATGAGGGCTGGATTACATCCTAGTGAGGGAGGCGTGGCCTCTGTACCTGTCAGTCTCAGTGAGGGAGGTGTGGCCTCTCTACCTATTAGTCTCAGTGAGGGAGGTGTGGCCTCTGTACCTGTCAGTCTCAGTGAGGGAGGTGTGGCCTCTGTACCTGTCAGTCTCAGGGAGGGAGGTGTGGCCTCTCTACCTATTAGTCTCAGTGAGGGAGGCGTGGCCTCTGTACTGGTCAGTGTCAGTGAGGGAGGCGTGGCCTCTGTACCTGTCAGTCTCAGTGAGGGAGGCGTGGCCTCTGTACCTGTCAGTCTCAGTGAAGGAGGTGTGGCCTCTGTACCTGTCAGTCTCAGTGAGGGAAGTGTGGCCTCTGTACCTGTCAGTCTCAGTGAGGGAGGTGTGGCCTCTGTACCTGTCAGTGTCAGTGAGGGAGGTGTGGCCTCTGTACCTGTCAGTGTCAGTGAGGGAGGTGTGGCCTCTGTACTGGTTAGTCTCAGTGAGGGAGGTGTGGCCTCTGTACTGGTCAGTCTCAGTGAGGGAGGTGTGGCCTCTCTACCTGTCAGTCTCAGTGAGGGAGGTGTGGCCTCTGTACCTGTCAGTCTCAGTGGGGGAGGTGTGGTCTCTGTACCTGTCAGTCTCAGTGAGGGAGGTGTGGCCTCTCTACATGTCAGTCTCAGTGAGGGAGGTGTGGCCTCTGTACCTGTCAGTCTCAGTGGGGGAGGTGTGGTCTCTGTACCTGTCAGTGTCAGTGAGGGAGGTGTGGCCTCTGTACTGGTCAGTCTCAGTGAGGGAGGTGTGGCCTTTGTACTGTGTACTGGTCAGTCTCAGTGAGGGAGGTGTGGCCTCTGTACTGGTCAGTTTCAGTGAGGGAGGTGTGGCCTCTGTACTGGTCAATCTCAGTGAAGGGTTGTGGTCTCTCTATCCATCAGTCTCAGTGAAGGAGGTGTGGTTCATAAATCATATTGAACAAGATGTGGCCTCTGTATCAATCAGTCTCAGTGAAGGAGGTGTGGCCTCTGAGTCAGTCTCAGTGAAGGAGGCGTGGTCTCTGAGTCAGTCTCAGTGAAGGAGGCGTGGCCTCTGAGTCAGTCTCAGTGAAGGAGGTGTGGTCTCTGAGTCAGTCTCAGTGATGGAGGTGTGGCCTCTGAGTCAGTCTCAGTGAAGGAGGTGTGGCCTCTGAGTCAGTCTCAGTGAAGGAGGTGTGGTCTCTGAGTCAGTCTCAGTGAAGGAGGTGTGGCCTATGAGTCAGTCTCAGTGAAGGAGGTGTGGCCTCTGAGTCAGTCTCAGTGAAGGAGGTGTGGCCTCTGAGTCAGTCTCAGTGAAGGAGGTGTGGTCTCTGAGTCAGTCTCAGTGAAGGAGGTGTGGCCTATGAGTCAGTCTCAGTGAAGGAGGTGTGGCCTCTGAGTCAGTCTCAGTGAAGGAGGTGTGGTCTCTGAGTCAGTCTCAGTGAAGGAGGTGTGGCCTCTGAGTCAGTCTCAGTGAAGGAGGTGTGGCCTCTGAGTCAGTCTCAGTGAAGGAGGTGTGGTCTCTGAGTCAGTCTCAGTGAAGGAGGTGTGGTCTCTGAGTCAGTCTCAGTGAAGGAGGTGTGGCCTCTGTAAGTGTCAGTCTCGGTGAAGAAGGTAAAGCCTAAAAACCTGTCAGCCTCAGTAAAAGAGACATCGTCTTAAAATCTTTCAACATTATTCAAGGAGGCATGACCTCTGTATCTGTCAGTCCCGTAAAACAAAGTCTTTCATATACATAATATCGCACTTTTCTTTCCATTTTAAAATTTAAATTGCTCTTCCTGTTTGTGGTGTTTTTGTTTTCATACACGCTGTGATCTGTGTTTTAAATGCACTGAAGGTACTGCATGAATAAAATTATTATCATTCTAATTAAACAAAGCACTCACAGTCACAGCGTTAACACCACAGAGTGCAGGCCAGTTGCCAAATATCACATTCTCCTGCCAGAAGGCTCGTGCATGCTTATTTAATTCTGCTGCATGAATACAAACTCTAATGAGACACACCCGACCCAGCTCATTGCGCAGAGATAACGGCGATAATCGGAGGCCTTAATCTAGAACCGGGTGTGTGAGAGCGGTTGGCTGGATTCAGCACTCGGCCTCGTATCTGATGGAGAGTCTGAGCACGGCGCGGTTTAATGTTCTCCTGGCACTGGTCTCATTCGGGTCATTATAGGTTTAATGATAATGATAAGCTGATGATGCAGGAGCCGGAGTTCGGCGGTTTAAAGTTCTTGGATAAGTTTCAGTCACAGGATTAGTGTTTTCTTATGACAAAGTATATATTCTGCTTAAACAAGGGCTGAAATAAAGGCACTTCTTTTAATGAAATGCAGCAGGACATTTACTGTATGATCTGTTTGGCAGCACTGTTATATTCTGAATGCTGATTGGCCAGAGGGTGTTAATTCCTGTTAGTCTTTCGGCTGCTCCCTGACACAACCCTCCCAATTGTATCTGGGCTTGGGACCGGCACTGCCTCCGGTGGCTGGGGTCTGGGCATTAGCTGAGAATCGAACCCGGGCATTCCTCATGGCAGGCGAGAGACCAACCACTGAGCCACCAGTGCCTATGTGGGGTGTTAATTAATGTTCCGAAAGGATATCTTTGTCAGTAGTGCAGCTACAGGTTGCATGTTTCTCTTCTATTGTATATTGTTGCACTATGATCATAAACGCGCGGTAATCATTCTAACTGTGAGTTCCGTCGTACCGAATCGATGTAGAAGGAGTTGGAGCCGATGAACGTGACGGCTTCCTGCAGCTCGTAGTTCTGCACGCCGTTCTGGTAGTCCTGAAACGGCACCACTGTGAGAGAGAACGGTCCCACGGCGACCTTGCTGCGATTGGTCAGCTTGACTTCCAACGGCACGGCGTCGCCCACGTTACACTCGGAGACCACGTCGCAGTCGCAGGCTTTACCGTTCACCTCTATGTCTGTACACCCAGAGAAAGCGAGAGAGAGAGAGAGAGAGAGTGAGAGAGAGAGAGAGAAAATGATTGAGATCATGATTAAAACAAGATAAAGTGTCCATCTTCATGTACACACACTGAGAAATGACAAGTGCTGCTGAGGATATTAATAAAGTGCTAGTACGTATAAACAAATGCTTGCGCACACACACACACACACACACACTCTCTGTATTCGTAGTGAGCTCATGTCTATTTGCCGCTTTGCATCCTGCAGGCTGATCTGTCACACGAGTCCAAGCTTCAGAAAGGTGCCTGCTGGGAAATCAAGTCCCTCAGGGCCTCCAGCAATGACTTAGGAATGACAGCCTGCCCCAGTAGGCTGCAACTCACTGCAGGACAAGTGTGTACACACACTCACACACAAATACACACAGTACTTTTTCACAGGGTAAGCTTTTGCTCCGAATGCCAACCACTTGCTCAGCACCTGAAGAGTTCCGTCCTAATAGGTGGAAGTGCTTAAAGGTCAGACTATATGTCAAATAATCATGGCTATAGTCCTGACGTCCTCGACAATGTCCTAGCATCACTAACCCTAAAAGCACACGCTGAAATACAAGTGACTCATGCGACGTTATAGGGGTCTGCAACTACGATGTCGCTTTAAATCACCTCAGTCTAAACTGCATCCAACACATACTCATACAGTACATCGATAAATATACACACTCCGACACACACTGTCCTCACAAGTGGTAGAGCCCGCTTAGATGAGACACCGTGCCATGTGGTTATATTTAGTTTCCGTGTTGCTAAGAGATGTGCAAATAAGGAATACAACGAGTAGGACGAGACGGGAAGTGATCTATTTTTTACAGACAGAAAAATGCTGAACAAGGCGAAAAAGAAAGAAGACTTGTTGATATGTACAGTTGATAAATATATACACTTAGGAAAGGACCAGTTTGCGATCGTTATTCTTATTATTGTGATTATTTTTAGAATATATAGATTTGTCAGATTGCAGCACTCTCACCAGTGCACCCCCACTGCCAGTCCCAACCCAGGATCAACCGGAGAGGGTGGCATCAGGAATGGCATTAGGAATAAAACCCATGCCACATCAAAAAAAAAAAAAAAAGAATAAAAAAGTGAACCTGAACCATAACGTTGAGACAATGTACTGTTTACTGATTATCATGGAGATGATTTCAAAAGTACAGCCATACAAATGGAGCAACCAGGAAGTAGGCTTTAACTTTACCACAAACCAGAAAGTAACACTGACCAGGAAGTCATCTCAACCAAGAACATCAAACAGAAACAGTAAACTTTACAAGTAATGGCAGTCAGGATGCCTGCCAACCAGAACATCTTGAACCAGAAAGTTAATGGAAAAGTAGGTTAATGCCAACCTGTAAACTGAGTTATATAGTAATCCTAACCACAGACTTAATTTCAATAACAATGTAAGAAAGTAAAGTCAACTAGGATGCTGATATCAAAACAATACCAATCAGGAACTTAATACCAACATTTGTACCAGCCGGGAACTTAATACCAACAACCATCCCATCTGGAATTCAATAACAAAATTAATACCAACCAGGAACCTAAAACCAACAACCATACCGACCAGGAACCTAATACCAACAAACACACCAACCAGGAACCTAATACCAACAACCACACCGACCAGGAACCTAATACCAACAAACACACCAACCAGGAACCTAATACCAACAACCATTACGACCAGGAACCTAATAACAACAAACACACCGACCAGGAACCTAATACCAACAAACACACCGACCAGGAACCTAATACCAACAAACACAGCGACCAGGAACCTAATACCAACAACCACACCGACCAGGAACCTAATACCAACAAACACACCAACCAGGAACCTAATACCAACAACCATTACGACCAGGAACCTAATAACAACAAACACACCGACCAGGAACCTAATACCAACAAACACACCGACCAGGAACCTAATACCAACAAACACAGCGACCAGGAACCTAATACCAACAACCACACCGACCAGGAACCTAATACCAACAAACACACCAACCAGGAACCTAATACCAACAACCATTACGACCAGGAACCTAATAACAACAAACACACCGACCAGGAACCTAATACCAACAAACACACCGACCAGGAACCTAATACCAACAAACACAGCGACCAGGAACCTAATACCAACAACCACACCGACCAGGAACCTAATACCAACAAACACACCAACCAGGAACCTAATACCAACAACCATTACGACCAGGAACCTAATAACAACAAACACACCGACCAGGAACCTAATACCAACAAACACACCGACCAGGAACCTAATACCAACAAACACAGCGACCAGGAACCTAATACCAACAACCACACCGACCAGGAACCTAATACCAACAAACACACCAACCAGGAACCTAATACCAACAACCATTACGACCAGGAACCTAATAACAACAAACACACCGACCAGGAACCTAATACCAACAAACACACCGACCAGGAACCTAATACCAACAAACACAGCGACCAGGAACCTAATACCAACAACCACACCGACCAGGAACCTAATACCAACAAACACACCAACCAGGAACCTAATACCAACAACCATTACGACCAGGAACCTAATAACAACAAACACACCGACCAGGAACCTAATACCAACAAACACACCGACCAGGAACCTAATACCAACAAACACA
>JAAGKR010006259.1:4121-44387 GCA_011419295.1 Clarias macrocephalus | reverse complement strand
TTTGGAAAAGATGTTGTAAAACGTTAGATAAAATTATTTGTTTTCAGTTGAAGTATATAGCAAATGCTATAGATATCCACTCGTGGTTAGCATAATTAGCCAAATGCTACCGATTAGCTAATGAGTAACGGAAGTTGTGTGAAAGGAGCATATAGTGACGGATGCATTTAGAAATCCGTATTAAACTGTATTCTAAGCATATTCATGTTTATTGTGTTAGTAGGAAGGGTTTACATTTGTCATGAATGTCAGTCGGATTAAGTTAATATGTAGTGATATTGCCTTTTTGTATATATAATATTCAGAAAGTTTGTGAAAGCATAATACTGTCCCATAGAATATTCAATGTGAATATTAAAACGTGATGGGGAATGTTTAAGGTATTAATGTTGGGTTTATGGTTCCAAATAGTAATAGTTTGCATGTGAATTAATTTAAGATTATTAAATGTGTCCAATGGAAATGTATTTAATTCTTTATTGTATGTACAGTACATGGGAATGGGGGAAAAAGACAGCTGTATTGCTTTTACCATAGTGATCGGTATCATTTTTGCATTTGTATAAGATGTTATACATGCAGTTAAGAAATGTGTCCGTTTAATATTTACAATATTATTGTGACATCTCAAAGTTTGATCAGTACTGCATAATACTGAAATGTGTTCCATTGTAGTGGGTTCTTTTGTCACATGTACTAATTTATTTTGTTCGTATGTGAAAATCTAGGTATATTGCATTGAATGTAGTAGTATAAGTATTGACTGAAGTGACACATCTGAATTCCATCTTATTGGGGTAATTTTGGGTTGATTCTAGACCACCCTGTATGATGAAACAGTGATTATTTTTGTCATATTAAACTGCACTCGAGCAACGCAATAACGTGTCTGTCTCCTTATCATTCACAGTGTTCTGTGCGTGATTTGGCTTGTGCCGGTCCAGATTCCCCTAGGTCTGGAGCCGGTAACACACAAGTTGTTACTCTTTATGGCCATATAGTATAGATAGTGAGGATAGCAGCCCAGGACCACCAACTGTGCACGGCACAATGAGCACAAGTTTCATAAATCATCTTTGTATCACACTCATTGTCTACCAACTGTTTTTATATCCATGCAACATTTGGTTCATGCTCATGTTTATGTTTTACATGTCTAAGTCGTTATTCAGGTGTTTATAACTATAATGAAAATATGTACTTGCATCTGTCTCCAGTCATTCTGTGGCAGTACACTAGTCCTATCCATGCCTGTTCAGTATTCTGCGAGGTGAACAGTGCAGGGTACTGTATTTTTGCATGGTTCTGCCCCTTGTTGTTACACATCCTGATGAAGATTGTCCTGGACCAGCTTCAGACTGAGCACCCTCAAATTATTTGTGGGAGGGCAACAACCTGTGTATTTGCCCAAAAACAGGCACTGGGGTTACAGTGGTATGGCAACAGCTGCTAGATAGTTCATCACAGCTACACTTTGATTCTGTAGCATAAGGTGAGTTGGTATAACCACTTTAGTTCATGTCATGCAGAGCTATTAAAAGAAGTATAAGCGCAGTGGTATACCACTTTTTTCTGAGCAAAAGGCTGAAAAAGTCTCATTTATTGCCCAGACAGTTACAAAGGTATGAGTCTGTACATTGTCTGTGATTCAGGGAGTATGTGTGAGTCAAGGGGGTGTGGCTTTGGCCACTTACTGCAGCCACCCGTCCCTCTGCACGTAAATCTCACAGAGAACGTAACAAGTTTTCACTTCAAACCAAATGGAATTTTGTGTTAATTTTACTTGAAAAACTCTATTAAGGGTTTTAAAATTGTGGGGTGTCAAATTTCTTCTTTGGTCTAAAAGCATTTTTTTACAGCATGTGTCCACTTTACAAACCCTATAATATTCTACGGATTGATTTTTGCAGTGATTAGACATCTTTGAAGAGGTGTATACAGTAATTTATCTACAGTACATGATTTTTACCAAAGTAGTAGATTTTTTCAAGCCTATTGATGTGTTTAATTTTTTACAAACAGTGTGCAACGGATCCTCATAACTTTTTCCTCATAATGTTTTTTTTTTTTTTCAGGGTTATTTTCATTCCTTTTCACTATGGAGACCTGTCAGAACATTTTGATTTAAGTTTGATTGAGTCATGTGCAAAATTCATATGGCTGTCCAGTCCTGAATCGGAAAAAACAACAATTTAGGGAATTGTTGAAAGGCAATTTAAATATGTAAAGGAATTCTTAAAAATATAGTGCAAAAACTAGACATCAACCTAACATTGTATTTTAGCAACAAAATAAATTAATTAAATCAATTAATTTGATTAATTTAAAATGAGTAGCACTGGTGATAAAATGTTGTAATACAAGAGAGGCAAACTCTAGAATGTATAATATTGTTACCTTATTCTGTTTGCACTAGTACTGGGGTGTTATGGAAGTAATTATAGCTTTAAGCTGAATAGATGCATATCATCTTTGCAAATGTATCAAATAGCTTTTTTTTTGCGAAAACCTTTCATAATCCTGTAACAACTCTAAGTTCTATGCAAATATTTTATTTTCTGTTTATTAAAAATATTGTTAAAGAAAATTTACCTGAAGTCCAGAATATCCTGGAAAGCCAAGATCCCCCTGTAAGCAGGGAAAGCTGCAACTGAGCATTTTGTTTAAAAATTCAAGAAAAAGAAAAATTCAATTTCTACTGATATAGACTGCTATGTGGACACTGGGGTGTAACCTTCTGTCCTTTATGTCCTGACAATCCATATCCATCTGGACCATCATTTCCCTGATGTAGAGGTACGACAAAGCAGGATTAAGGAAAATAAGTCAGAGAGAAAGAGAGAGTGTGGGTGAGAGAGAAACAGAGAGAGGAAACAAAAGAATGAAACGAGATGGAGAACAATTAAAAATGTTTTTTTTTTTTATATATATTTTTGTTTTAGACCAAAAAAAAAAAAAAAAAAACACCATACTTGAAGGCCCCTGGATCCTACTGGCCCAGCTTCTCCTTTATTTCCGGGTTCCCCTGGCTGACCCTATATAAGAACACAGACATATAGTAAAGCGCTGCAGAGAAGTAGTACAAGTGATGTTGAATTTCATATG
The DNA here is from genome assembly GCA_011419295.1 of Clarias macrocephalus. Classification (NCBI taxonomy): domain Eukaryota; kingdom Metazoa; phylum Chordata; class Actinopteri; order Siluriformes; family Clariidae; genus Clarias; species Clarias macrocephalus. The sequence continues at coordinate 41,282 of JAAGKR010006259.1, read as the reverse complement.
GAAAATGTTGTAGAAATACCTTTTGTCCCCTGGGTCCTACACTTCCCTTGGATCCTATGATTCCTTGTGCACCAGGTGGTCCCTAGTGGAACGTGATTTACATTATTAAAAGCAAACACCTTCAAAAACATTAATGTATTGTAAGTGGTCAGAGTCTTGATCTGGATACATACCTGAGGTCCTGGAAAACCAAGTATTCCCCTCTGTCCTGGAGCACCAGAAGGGCCACTTTGCCCCTGGGAAAGAAGAGAATGATAAATCCATCACAAAAATAATTCAAATTGAAACTGTTGCTGGAAATGATTATTAATGGTTAATAAACCATTAGAACCTGGATTTGTGTGTCATGTGTATTGCTAAGATTCACTACCTGTACACAGCTCCATCTAAACTGCAATGAAGTTAGACACTGTCGCTAGGTTCTACTTTCCTTACCCTAAGCAGTTATTCAAGTGTTTTTGGAAACCATCCTGACTATAAGCTATTAGAGTCTAAGTCTCAGAAGGTTACATGAGTATCATTTCAGAAAATTAGCCTAGAGAAGAATTCTCTCAGAAAGTCAATTTTAACGAAAACTAAAGTTTCATATTATCCTTATGAAATAAGAAGAAAATTGAACCTGTGGCCCAGAAGGTCCAGGGGCTCCAAGTAATCCAAGTTCACCTGGAGATCCATTGATACCCTAAAGAAAAGAAGAAAACAGCTCAATGAAAATAGCAACACCATTTTGAATCTGGTTTTATATTTATAAAGTGACCCATAATCTTTTAAAATAATTTTGCTACTAGCATACAGTAAGTACCCATCACTGACATGTAGAGTTTTTAGAAATAGTTAAAAGTTTAAAGCTAAAAATAAACTGATCAGCTTTAATGTAATCACTGATATTATTATTTCAGGTTGAATCCCACGTAGTGCACATGTCTGCCTGTATGACAATTTTCTGCCTAACTTACTAATACAAATAAATACAATTTTGTAAGATTGAGTATCTTACACCTTGTTTACGCTATGGTTTACTTCTTTTGTCGCCGACAAATACACTCCCTGTTCGGTAATCGGAGAATGAATCACATGTGAGAAATTTTAAAAGTATAGGGGTTGGACAATGAAACTGAAACGCCTGGTTTTAGACCACAATAATTCATTAGTATGTCCTGCACAGTGGCCAGAGGGATTTTGAGCCATTCTTCTTGCAGAATAGTGGTCAGGTCACTATGTGATGCTGGTATAGGAAAATGATCCTGAATCGCTCCTCCAAAACACCCCAATGTGGCTCAATCTGGTGACTTCTCTTTTATGTTCATCAAACCACTCTGTCGCCAGTCTTGCTGTGTGTATTGGTGCATTATTATCCTGATACATGGCACCGCCATAAGGATATAATGTTTGAACCACTGGTTGCACATGGTCCTCCAGAATTGTTCGGTAGTCCTTGGCAGTGACGCGCCCATCTAGCACAAGTATTGGGTCTAGGAATTGCCTGATATTGCAGCCCAAACCATCACTAATCAACACCCATGCTTCACTCAGGGAATGCAACAGTCTGGGTGGTACGCTTCTTTGGGGTTCTCCACACCGTAACTCTTCTGAATGTAGAAAAGACAGTGAAGGTTGATTCATCAGAGAACAATACATGTTTTACATTGTCCACAGGGGTTGTTTTTAAACATAGAGTCTTTTATTTTTAAACAAAAAACCAACAAACTTAGCAAACTCTCTCAGCAAACTCAATCTCTTTCAGCAAACACGAAGCCAAAGAGCTGACACGAAGGCAGCTGGGGAGACAATAGAGACAGGGCCAAGCCTAGAGGCTAGCGGGAGAGCCTTGAGGCTAGCGGGAGAGCCTTGAGGCTAGCGGGAGAGCCTTGAGGCTAGCGGGAGAGCCTTGAGGCTAGGGGGGGAACTAAACACTGGAGGAGAAACCTAGACACAGAGGAGAAACACTAAAGACAAAAAACAAAGGACAAGGGGAGACACTAGAAAAACACACAGTACTTACTTAAATCAAAGAACAAACTAAAAGGTACACTTAAATAAACACCTACCCACAGATAACATCTCAATTCATAGCCCACATAAAAAAACTAAAACAAAACAAATACCAACTTGACAATATTAATGCTCAACCCAGTTTCCCAGAACAACCAGCTATTTATAACAATACTAATGAGCTACCTCGGTTCAGGTGAGCTTCGTCATCACCTGACCGAGTTGCCTTCTGGGAAACTGAGTCGACTAACAAAACTACACAAAAACACAAACATGCATACAGTGCCCTCTAGGGGTGGTCCCTTACACTATAGCAGCCCGGCCATGAACATTGACCCTGTGGAGCTCCCGACGAACAGTTTTGATGGAAACAGGAGAGTTGAGATGCACATTTAATTCTGCAGTGAGTTGGACAGCTGTGATTTTGCGTTTTAGACAGCTTCCTCTGCATTCACAGTTACTCCTGTTGGATGTGGTTCGTCCTTCTTGGTAGTATCCTGACATTACTCTGGATACCGTGGCTCATAAAGACTTGGTCTGTCTTGGTCACAGATGCACCAACTTTTGAACTCTGACAACCCATACTGTTGTGTGCACTGCAATATTTTAAGGAAAACAGTGCTATTACTCTGCTAATTAAACCTTCACACACAGCTCTTACTGGTGAAATGTGCAATCAATGAAGATTGGCCACCAGGCTGGTCAAATTTAGCCATGAAATCTCCATCCCTAAATTGGCCAGTGTTTCAGTTTCATTGTCCATGGAAATAGATTGTCTTAAAAAGTCTCCACTGCATTACAATTTACTTATACCATTTCAGCGCTGAAAGGTGTAAACTCATAGTCAGAGGACTTCCGGTGTGTGACGTAGCTTCCTGTTTTTGTATCGTTGCTGCAAAAGTTTTGCGTTCGTATCAGCATTTAAATTATATAGCTTTTTGTTCATACAATAATAACATTAACAGCAACTAATTAAAAAAATTTTTTTGCACTTTTTGGAGAACCCGCAAATTTCTTCATCTAAACGGAATCCAGCTCCAAACGACTAAAATCCGACTCAGGTACGCTATAATGGATACTATTCAGCTTTTGCAGTGTGTAGCGTGTAGGATGTTTAGACATTCTTCCTCCGTCCTTAGCGGTAACTTTATTTGTGATAGGTGTGTGTTAGTTAGCACCCTGATGGAGAAGATATTAGCATTAGAGGACCGCATCCAAACTTTAGAGAGGTTTAGAGAGCGGGAGAGCAGTGTTATTCTCGTAGTGGAAAGTCTGGGTGCCGCAGGCGGAGATAACCAGCCCCCGACTCCGGCATTCACAGCGGGGTGAGTGGGTGACGGCGGCATACTCGTTCAACCAAAGCTAATGCTAAGGCTAGCCCACCGGAGCACACCTCTTCTGCGCTTCATTGGTATAATAGGTTTGCTCTCCTCAGTGATGCACCTGCTGAGAAACCCGAAAGAGCTCTAGTTATAGGAGACTCTATACTGAGGCACGTGAAATTAGCTAGGCCTTTAGGGGCGCCAACGGCAGTGGTCAGGTGTATCCCGGAAGCCAGAGCACCGGACATAGCAGGTAATCTTAGGGATCTAGGACAACATAGGTTCTCTAAGATAGTGGTACATGCTGGAGCTAACGATATACGCCTTCATCAGTCAGAGGTTAGCAAGCATAACTTTACAGAGGTGTTTAAACTAGCAAATGCAATGTCCGAAGAAGTAGTTTGCTCTGGCCCCAACCCAATGAGACGTGGCGACATAGCTTACAGCAGGTTAACAACGTGGGCTTCATGGACAACTGGAAGACCTTTGAGGGCAAAGCTGGCCTGTTAGGGCGGGACGGTGTCCATCCCACTCGGGAAGGTGCTGCTCTCATTTCTTGCAGTATAGCACATAGTCTCAGAAGAGGGCTAGTTTATCGGTTACAATCCAAAGCCCACGCCAGGGAGCAGACAGACAAGCTAAACCAACCGTCTGCTAGCTGCATAGAGTCGTCATTCAGGGTTCATCATATTGAGACTGTGTCTGTTCCCCGAGCTAAACATAAATTTAAGAAGACTCAGAAAGTCTGTTTTAGTAATATAATTAACATAGATACCACAAACTCGGAACACACTGAATGCGCAGCCGGCACCTCTAATCTGAAGCTAGGACTGTTAAATATTAGATCTCTCGCATCTAAAGCAGTTATTGCTAATAAAATTATCACAGATGAGGAGTTTAATATACTGTGTTTAACAGAAACCTGGATTAAACTGGATGACTATGTAGCTTTAAATTAATCTAGTCCTCCTGGATACAGCTACATACACCAGCCTCGGCTACCTGGTAGAGGAGGAGGCGTCGCAGTTATTTATAATGATAATCTGTCTATCGTACAAAAACACGGACACAAATTTAAGTTCTCTATAGTAACATAAAAAGTGTAGCTACAAATAGTAAGTCTGCTCAGTCGATCCCACTAATTATCATTTACAGACATTTACAGGGCCGTACTCGGAATTTCTCTGTGAATTTGCAGATTTCCTCGCAAACCTAGTCATTTCTGTAGAGAAAGCGTTAATTGCTGGAGATTTTAATATTCATTTTGAGAATCCAGAAGACCCTCTGAGAACAGCTTTTATGTTTATACTAGACTCGGTAGGAGTAAATCAATGTGTAGTAGGACCCACTCATAAAGCAGGTCACACTCTAGATTAGATATTATTCTTCGGATTAAGTATAAGAAATTTATTCACAATTCCACTGTCTGAAGTTATCTCAGATCACTATCTTGTCTCAATTAATGTTTGTATTAAACGTACATTCACATCAAATACCACAAATACCACACAGAGATTTATCAGTAATCTCCCAGAGTTACCAACTTTGATTGGATCGCCATCTGACTCCACAGAACTGAATCAGGCGACTGAACATTTAGAGTCAACATTTCGTTATACCTTAGATAATTTAGTTCCAGTTTAAAGGAAATTGATTAGAGATAAGAAACTCGCTCCCTGATATAATGCTCACACGCGCAGTTTAAAACAGACCGCTCGGAAATTAGAACGTAAATGGCGTCAAACCAAATTGTTAGTATTTCAAATAGCATGGAAGGAGAGCATCCTGAACTATAGAAAAGCTCTTAGTGTAGCTAGATCAATGTATCTGTCCACTCTTATAGAAAATAACAAAAATAATCTTAGATTTTTATTTAATACCGTAGCCAAATTAACCAGAAATAAGATCACTGCAGAAATCTACAATATACAGTAGTGAGGATTCATGAACTTCTTTAATAATAAAATTGTAAACATTAGGCATAAAATTGAGGCTTTGAAACTGGACAAAGTAATTGATGCAGACGTTAAACTAACCATATCAGATCGGAACCTAGAATACTTTACTCCCCTTGAAGAGAATGAATTTATTTCACTCTCTCTTCTGCAAATTCATCAACCATGTATATTAGATCCCATACCGACACATTTTCTCAAACAGATAGTCCCAGAAATAACAGAACCCCTGTTGAAAATAATTAATTCTTCAATCAGCATTGGGCATGTTCCAAAATCTTTTAAATTAGCAGTTATTAAACTGGTAATTAAGAAGCCTGACCTTGACCCCGGTCAGGTGTCCAATTACAGGCCAGTATCAAACCTCCCCTTTATCTCTAAGATTCTGGAAAAGATAGTTGCGGAGCACCTATGCTCATATCTACATAGAAATAACTTACATGAACTGTATCAGTCAGGATTTAGGCCTCATCACAGCACAGAGACAGCACTCGTTAAAGTAGTAAATGATCAGGGTTGCGTAACTATGCTTGTGTTACTCGACCTCAGTGCAGCTTTTGACACAACTGATCATAGCATTCTTCTTCACAGATTAGAAAATGTAGTAGGAATTAAGGAAACAGCCCTCTTCTGGATCAGATCCTATTTGACTGATCGTTATCAGTATGTAGATTTACATGGTGATTATTATGCATGTTCACTATTAGAGTTTGGTATCCCACAGGGTTCGGTTTTAGGCCCACTGCTTTTTTCCCTTTACATACTTCCTTTAGGCAACATAATCCGTAAGCATGATATAAATTTTCACTGTTATGCTGACAACACACAGTTATACTGTACGTCTCAGCAAAACTAGATGAGAGAAACCAGCTTGCTAAAGTTGTAAAGAATATAAGAGATTGGATGCTAACTAACTTCCTTCTGCTTAATCCTGATAAGACAGAAGTTCTAGTCATAGGACCGCATGCAGCTAGAAGCAAGATTTTAGATCATACTGTAATTTTAGATGGCCTTTCTGTTCTATCTAGTGCAACAGTAAAAGACCTTGGTGTGAGTATAGATTCTAGTCTTTCATTTGAAGCTCATGTAGACAATATCACCAGGATAGAATTCTTTCACCTCAGAAATATTGCCAAGTTAAAGAATATATTGTACCTAAACGATGTAGAAAAACTAGTTCATGCTTTTATCACCTCAAGGTTGGACTATTGCAATGCTTTACTGTCTGGTTGTTCAACTAGGTGCATAAACAAGCTTCAATTAGTTCAGAATGCAGCAGCCAGAGTCCTCACTAGAACCAGAAGATATGAGCACATCACCCCTATCTTATCTTCACTTCATTGGCTCCCTGTGAAGTTTGGCATTGATTTTAAAATACTACTTTTGACATATAAAGCATTAAATGGTCTCGCGCCGCAGTATCTGAGTGAACTGTTAGTGTCTTACGATCCACCACGCGTACTTTGATCAAAGGATGCAGGCTGCTTGTCACTACCGTGTATTATAAAAACTACAGCAGGGGGCAGAGCTTTTTCTTACAAAGCCCCAAAGTTATCGAATAGCCTTCCAAAGAGTGTTCGGGACTCAGACACAGTCTCAGTGTTTAAGTCCAGGCTAAAAACCTATTTATTTAACCAAGCATTTTGTAAGTAGACTTGCCTTAGGTAAAGGAGCAGATCTGGGGGACTCATGGACGTAGAGTATTATTGTGAACTGGTATACTTTAGATGCTGTCTTTCCCATTCTCATTGATCACTCACGTTTGTCGACAGTGAGGTGATTGGTTGCTTTCCATCTCAGGGAGCCCTCATGTCTGTGTTTCCTTCTGGCTCTCCCTTTTAGTTATGCTGTTATAGTTAGTCCTGCGAGAGTCCCTGCTTGCACTCTACACTAAATATACATTCACCGCTTCCTCTCAAGGTTTCACTCTCAAGGTTTCACCATTCACATTTCATACAAACTTAAATAATTCTTTTGATTGTGTAAAGCTGCTTTGCGACGATTAAAATTGTTAAAAGCGCTATACAAATAAAATTGAATTGAATTATTTTAGCAGTGAAAATATTAAGTAATATCAGTAAAAACATTCAGTGTATCTTTTTAAATTAATATCTATTGGTGCAGATATTTGTTTACATTGAGCAAGTAGCTTATTAGTAGCTTATTTTAAAATAGATTATTAAATCCCACACATAACTGTTTTACGTAACACATAATTTACTCAACATTTTGATTTAATTGATTAAATACCCAAGTACTGACAAAATTCCGTCCTGCAGTCAATGTACAGTAAGATGCACCCACACTTTGACGCATGTGCAGTATTTGTAATATGGCACGTAACTGCTCATAGCTTTACTTTTCCTAAATATTATTTGATTTTAATTTGCGCAGGTTAAAGTCCTGCCAAAGTTTCATTAAATTTTGTCCAGCTAGTTTTGAGTGATGCTGCAACAAAATCTGGCAGGATAGACATACAGACATAAAATTTTCTTAGACTGGTTTCAGGTGAAACATAATGATATAATTGAAAGAACGAGTTCTGACTATTGTACAGACAAAACCTTTCTTTTATAGATTAGTGCTAAATACAACATACTATTGAACCAGCAATGCCTCTTCTTCCCTTTGGACTCTGTAATAGATTAAAAAAAAAGGTTACTCATTTGAAACTCATTACAACATGTGTATTGTAATGTCTAAAGATACATACAGGGTTGCCTTTATCTCCAGGTCTGCCTGGGCTTCCATCTGGACCTGGCTCTCCCTGTTATTGAAGAACAGTGGGAGTAAGTTATTATGCAGTATTATGCATAATACCAGTATTATAATGCTCACTATACTGACAGTAACCCTTTTAATATAAATATATTAACACAATAAATTCGTTATAATTAGCCTTTATCAGTTGATCATCAGCCTCTCATTTACACAACCATGCACACACCACATTTTACTATTCCATATAACTTAAGTGGCTTGAAACAGTGAAATATTCAGGACAGGCCTTACAGTTATGCAACTGAATAATTAATAGTTTTTAGTGAAACACAGACATACCAGTTGGCCTGGGTTTCCAATCTCACCCTTTGGACCACGTACATTGTTATCAATTCCTGACACACCCTTCATAGAAAAGAAGATTATAAGAAAAAATTGTCTATAGTTTTTATTTAGAACAAAATATTGTTCTCTTTCACATATTGATCTTGAGAATGAAGATCTTGAGAATGAAGATCAATATGAAATGTGAAAACTGCCAAAACATTCAATTTTATTTCTACATTTATAAGAGACGACTTCAAACTTTTCCCTAACATCTACAGTATCAAAGCAACAAATGTGACAAAAATTTTAATATGAGACAACTGAATTCCAGAAGAAAAGCTTTATCACACACTTTGCTCTGTGGCAAACCTATTTTCTATTACAGTTTTTCTCATCTGCTTTCAGTCATTTCTCACAACAGAACTGCATTTCTCAAAACTACTCGTTCCACCGTCAGATCCTGTTGTCAGTTTTTTACACCATATGAGCAATTTCTTGTTGTTTTCATCAAATTGCAATTGCTTTTGGACCACATGCAAATGGCTCTGTACATCTGTCAGCTGTTTTTGACAATTCTTGTTGCTTTTGTCCTGCTGTGCAAAATAACTTGTCCTGGTCTCAGCTGAAATGTCACAATCACCAAACCAATTAGTCTTTTTCTCAGGTTGGAAGTCTGTCAAAATGATTGAACATGTTCTCAGAATTGTATGTCTTTACAGATTTCTAAAAATTGTGAGTACATTTTTGCTAAGAAATATGTCCAGAATTGAGAAATTGCTCTCTTGGACGAGGATGGCTTCAACCTGGCTAAAGGAAGAAGGCGTGGTAGAATTCTAATCGGCCAGAGAGCTACTGTTGATGTCCCAGGCCAACGGGGAGGAAACATCACTGTGTGCTGCTATTTCAGACCAAGGTGTGCTAGCTCATATTCCTATTATGGGACTGTGCAACACACAGCATCTCCTTACATTCTTAGACAACCTCTATAGAAATGTCATTCCTGAAGATGAGAGGGACCTCAATCGAGATGATCTACCAAAGTATGTAGTAAAATTTGTGACAATTTCAGTTTCCATCATCTGACAAAATCAGTACCACTACTGACAGTACAGTAAAAATGTGAATACAGTCTGATCTTTTGTTTCGATTCTTCCATCTACTGTTATATGGGTCGATGTTGATTGGTTAGATGAGGTTAGATGGAATCACTCAGAAAAGTTATCTACTCTTACCATGTAAATTACTGTAACACCTGGTTGATGCACAATGGTTTGCAAGAATAACTTCTTTTTTTTACTGGAGGAACACTGTAAATTATGAAATCAAAACCTTAGTTGAGTATAATTTAAATAACTAAAACTGAGTATGATGTTCTACTGACAACATGATTTTGCCTGTCATTTTCACATTGTTGAAAAAATGCCATGGGATTCTGCTGCCTCTGACAAAATGATTGACGAAAAAACACGCTTTGCACGATAGACAAAGCATTTTGAGCAGGTGATCCGGTTATCCACTATTTTGTGCAGTTTGTACGTGTTGTTTTGAGAAATGCACTTGGAGATCTGCAAACGTCCATTCTGATCTGAGAAATGACTGAAAGCAGTTGAGAAAAACTGTAAGACTAGTATTATGTAGTTAAATTATTATTATTAAAAGATTAGCATTTTGTAGTTGAATTCTTTATTGTACTGTTCAAAAGAAAATATCACTACAATTCCATAAATGTTCCATAAATTCCATAAATTATTTATTTTATGATAACTTTCTGTTACTTGCTTATTATATACAAGTGATATGCAATTCAGATTTATCCATATACAGTAGTGCATTTTATATGTCATGCTAAATAAATACATAAATATGCAGCACAAAAGCAATAATAATAATAATAATAATAATAATAATAATAATAATAATAAAACAACTCACCGGATCACCCCTCAATCCCTTTTGTCCTGGAACACCTGGAATTCCTTGGACACCTTTCTTGCCCTTTAGCACAATATGTATCTTTAGTAGACTAAACTTGATAATACCAAACAGAACAATTAAACCAAAGTATTTAACCTAAAATTGTATACACTAAAGAGAATGGTGAATAAGAACTATATAGTAGTGATAGGAAGTTTGGATAATTTTAGTAACTTGGTTCTTTGAATCTAGTTCATCAAAATGAATGAATCTTTTATTGAGTCATTTAGTTCATTTCGTTCTTTTGATCCTAAATAAAATGTAAAAATTTCACAATAAATACACATTTTTACAATAAATATTATTGCACTGCATAGCATCTATGGGAGTCACGTGACAAAAGAACAAACGATTCGTACTAGAAGATTCATGAGATGAACCGCTCTGTTTTCTGTACATAACCGTGTCAGAGGGCGTGGCTGTGCATGAGGAATCCAGGTACAGAAGATTGGCAGTGAGGGAGAGCACGCAAATGCCTCTTCTCCGTGAGTGCGAAGGAGAGAGAGTTTGCCTAGGCACCCAGACAGCAAGAAATTGAGGACGAGACGTTAGGCGAGAGCGTGGTAGAGAAAACAGAAATGTAAATCAAAACAGGGAAATCAGTTGGCAAAGTGACAGAGCCAAATCGTAAAAACAAAAGCCCTAGTCAAAGTGGAAAGCATAAAATAAAAATCTGAGAAATCAATGAATGAGGCATCAAATCCGAATGGAGAAATGAGAGCGAGAAAACTTGGCAATGTGAAATCATGAATAATAAAAAAAAGCGAGATAATTGGACTAGAATGCACGTAATAATCCGGCAATGAAACAGCACGCTCGCTCTTCTGAGTAACGTTAAATACTCGTTCAAAAAGAACCAATCATTCATGATCGACTCATCACTACTATATAGATGCATTCTCACGCACTCATCGTCTATACCATTTTATTCTGTATTCAGGGTCTACAGAGCAAAATAATTACTGGGCTGCCTGGATCTCCTTGCTCTCCTGGGTATCCTGTTAATCCAGTCACACCCTAAAGCAGGCAGAAAATATATGAACCCCACAAATACTAGTATGAATATATAGTGGAACCTCGGATTGTGAGTAATGCGGTTTGCAAGTGTTCCGCAAGATGAGCAAAGATTTTAAATACATTTTGACTTGAAAAATGAGCAAGTCTTGGTTTACGAGTATCATGCATCATGCATCATATAATCAACATCCGTGCGTGTGTGTACTGTTTACTATAACACGGTGACCACATGTGTGCATGTAAAGCATCTTTTATTTCGTAAAAGTTGTCCTTTCACGCGTGTGTGTACTGTTTTTATTATAACACACGTGTGTGCGGGTGTAAAGCAAAAGCAAGTGTCATTAGAAAGATTAAAGATCCATTTTTTCTGTGCCTGTCTCAGCCTGCAGTTTGTGTGTGTATGTGTGTGTATGAGTCTTAGTCATCGTGCCCCTCCCCTCCTCCTCTCGCCTTCACACACACACAGTAACGGAAACAAGGCTCTATTGCAATTCTTTTGTGTGTGTGATTGAGAAAGCGGGAGAAGGAGGGGAGGGGCACAGTGTCTAATGATGCGCGCACACACACACACACACACACACACACACACACACACACACACACACACACACACACACACACACACACACAGGAGGCAGAGAGAGAGAGAGAAAATGGATCTTTAACCGCACAAATATGTGCACACAAATGCTAACAGAAGCACTTATCTGTCTGGATTTATTTTTACTTTTTTCAAAGGTAAATGCAGGTTCATTTGTTTTATTTTTATATATTTATTTTTGTGGGTTGTTGTAAGGTTCTATAATATTGTAAGACATTGTAATCTAATAAGAAGATTCCTGTGCCCTGAGCACAGCCCCCTCACTGTGCTTCCTTATGCCTTCTGTGGTAACACCTGTACCCAGACGAATATACATCCAAATGGCTCTTGTCTGCTAGAACTCTTTTGTTTAATCAGGAGAATGCAAATGTATTTCCTCTCTCCTGTCTGTCTCCGGGTGCCTCTATGAATGACATGTTAATGACTGGTTCTTTTGATGTTTGGGACGTAGCACCTTTTAAATGTGCTATCTTTGCTGAGAATAAACAGAGATCTTCAGACATCATACCTGCGTGTTTGTGTGTGTTTGTCTGTCCCAGTCAATCGGGCCCGGAAAGGTAAGTTATCAAGGTGCAGCGGACACAACAAGAAATACCTCTACTTCTCTTAGCTTAAAACTTAGCTCAGACACTCTTTGACTTCTTCTTCATTTAAACCTAACAGTTGTGGAACGAATAATCTGAGTTTTCATTATTTCTTATGGGGAAATTCACTTGATTTACTAGTGTTTTGATATATGAACACACTTCCAGATTATGCTCGTAACCCAAGGTTCCACTGTATAGTAATACAAAATATTATACCACCCAAACTCTAATGCTTCATAAAAATAACATGTTACCTGTTCTCCATTTACTCCAATCAAACCATGTTCTCCATCTTCACCCTATTACATATAAAAGAAAATATGTTGTAATTTTCTGTTTCCTTGTTATGTAAAAGATGCCTTATCATCAATATGAACTATTTTTCCAGATCTATTCCTGATCAACAGTTTAAACATATAATCTAGATATACATAGAGTCTATTCATTAAATATAAAATGAAATATTTTAAGCTTTTTTATTATTTTTTAAAATTATTACAGATTACAGGTCATGAAAATCAAAAACCCAGTATCTAAAAAGATTACAATATTTACATTTATTTGTGTAACTTACTATTCATACTGAATAAATTCCACATATCCCTTTTTCTAATTCAGCACAGACATGCAGGACACTGCTGACTGTTGACAGTAGGTGCAGAAGGTGCTGTATTGCATATTCATGGAAAATTGACTGGAAGGGAAAAATGTGATAAATAGTGAACAAACAACTGGGATGATGGCAGCCTAAAGAACATTCTCAAGCAAAGCTACTTCAAGAACTTGGGACAGCCTCACAAAGAGTAGAGTGAGGCAAGAGTCAGTGGATCAAGAGCCACCATGCACAGATTTCTTTAGGAAATGGTCTACAACTGTTGTATTGCTAGTATCAAGCCACTCCTGAACTACAGACCACATGGGCTAAGGAGCAAAATTTTCAGTAAATTTTACATTTCATTTGAAATTCAGTGTCCAAGAGTCTGGAAGAAGTGTGGAGAGGCACAGAATCCAAGTTGAAGAATCAAGTATGATTTGTTCACAGGTTTCCAGCTGGTTAAGATTTGGGGTGCCATGTTATCTGCTCGTGTTCGTCCCTTGTGCTTTATCAGGTCCAAAGTTAACATAGCCAATCACCCAGGAGACTTCAGAGCTCTTGTTTTCATCTGCCTACAAGCCTTATGGAGATGAATATTTTCTTTTCCAGCAGGATTTAGCATCTGCCCACAGTGCCTAAACTACCACTAATTCATTTACTTACAATGATATCACTGTGCTTATTGGCCAGTTTCCTCACCTAAACCCCACAGATAATCTATTTGTGCCAAGAGGAAGATGGGAAACACACAACCCAATAATACAGATGGACTGAAGGCTGCTTATAAATGCAATATGGTCTATAATAATGCCTCAGTGAAGCAACAGGCTGATCGCCTCAATGACAAGCCGCATTAGTGCAGGAATCATGCTAAAGGAGGTTCTACCAAGTATTGTGTGCATAAATTAACATATTTTTTCCTTTTTAATTGGTCTTATAAATATTCTAATACCTTGAGATACTGGATTAGTGATTTTCATAAGCTGTAAACTGTAATCAGCTAAAAAAGTGCAATAAAAGTATGTAATAAATGAGTTTCACTTTTTAAATTACAAAATAAAAACCCTTTTTCATTATCTATTTTTAGATACACTTACACAAGTACACAAAGGTGGAGCAAAGGGATGTTCTACACACCAATTATTTTATATCGAGAGCTATCATCACATAAGCCAATCTTGGCTAAACAGCTAGCTCGCTAACATACTGTAGAGACAGCTATAATAATGATAAGGAGAAAAAAAAGATACTTAAGAAACTTGAGTCACTGCATGTTATGAACTTTTATAAAGCTTCAGCTTACACTGCCAAATTTGCCATTCATGCCATATTGCCATATTAAATACAATATATAAATGCCATATTCATGTGCATGTACTCTAAATTAGCAATCGTAGCACAAGTACATCATGTATTTTGGATATTTTTGGATATCGTTAACTTTAACACACATTTATTTCATAGTTATGCTACCTGAGATAAAATTGTCACTACCCAAGCATTAGTGATAACCAACAGGTCCTCATCTTTAATGGGGCTCTGCCTGCTGAATGGCTGATGATCAAAAATCTCTTCATTTTGTCAGTCATATGCAAAAGCTTTGTTCCAGATTTTTCACCTTGTGTACTGTAAAATTCCAGTTGTCCAGCATTGTAAGACCACAATCAGATTGTAAACAGATTGTAAACCTTTTGCTACAGTAGCTCATTGGCAACACTCATGCATGGCTTTTCAGTACTTACTCTATCACCCCCATAGCCTCTGCCACCCTGTAGAGAATTTTAAGACATGGATTTCAAGTAAAAATCAGTTATGAGTTTGGTTTATTTGTAATATGTTGTATGTATTGAGATGAACCACTCCTACCTTTATACCTCTTCTCCCCTGACAACCTAGATGTCCTTGGGTTCCATTTAAACCTTTGGTCCCCCTCTCTCCCTGCAACACAGTGAGTTCAGTGTAAAAATTGTGAAAAGATACATATAAAATACATCAATAATAAAGTCAATCATACAACTTCTCCTTCTTCTCCTGGAAATCCAGGATGTCCTTCCTGGCCAGGCGAGCCCTGTTGAAAGGATGCAGATATGCAATTTCATTAAAAATAAAGTATCCCAGTGTTATCACACAGTGTACAGTGGAACCTTGGATTGCGAGTAACATGGTTTACGAGTGTTCCGCAAGACGAGCAAAGATTTTAAATAAATTTAGATTTAAAAAACAAGCAAGTGTTGGTTTACGAGTGCCGAGTATCATGTATCACGCATGGGCCTCTTATTTTGACACCGAGCATCACGTCATCACAACTGAGCCATCTCTCTCTTGCGCTGCGGAATTGTGGGTAATCATCTCCCCTGCTTGTCTTAGTGCTCATCTCTTACTGGTATAATCAACATCTCCCTCTCTGTTTCAGCGTCTCCTATGTGTGCGCGTGCGTAATTTGACACTGACACACGCACACACACTCTTTTCACCCCACTCCTTGGCTTCACTCACGCACACAGAAACTCGCTCTGTCGCGATTCTTTTCAAAGGTAAGGTGCTGGTTCATTTGTTTTTGTTTTACTTTACAGCAGTGATTCCGTTAGTATGCGGTCACGCGAGTGTCATTAGAGAGATTTCTTTTTATTTCCTGTTAAAACAGTGCTTCCTTAAAACTTAAAAAGCGAGTTGGGGAGAGGGAGGAGGAGTGTTACTGTGTAAAACAAGGCGAGGGAAGGGGCTAATTTCACCCACACACACACACACACACACACACATACAGCGCCTGCACGCACAAACGGAAAAACTTATCTGTCGTGATTTATTTTAACTTTTTTTTAAAGGGTAGTGTTAGGTGCAGGTTAATCTGTTTTATTTTCACCTATAGATTGTATTAATTATTTTTACGTATTTATTTTTTTGGGCTGTGGAACAAATAATTTGAGTTTTCATTATTTCTTATTTCTTCTTACTTTTTTTTGTTTTGGAAACCGAGCCCACTTCCGGAATGAATTATGCTCGTAATCCAAGGTTCCACTGTATATGATAATTTATAATATTATGTGATACCTTTGTCCCTGGAGGTCCTGGAGGTCCTCGTACCCC
The DNA here is from genome assembly GCA_011419295.1 of Clarias macrocephalus. Taxonomy (NCBI): domain Eukaryota; kingdom Metazoa; phylum Chordata; class Actinopteri; order Siluriformes; family Clariidae; genus Clarias; species Clarias macrocephalus. The sequence continues at coordinate 25,104 of JAAGKR010006259.1, read as the reverse complement.
TTTGTGACCAGTACATTTACACATCACATTACAGCACTCATTATAGCACTCTCGTGAGATCACAGATTTCTTGAAAGAGTTGGAAAAGAAGATAAATTGGTATTTACGTACCTCTTTACACAATTTAATGCTTTATAAAAAATTTTATTGTATGTAAAAATCTGATTAAATGCCACATACTGTAGTGGACTGTAAACTCAAATAAAGCTGTCCTTTTAAACAAGAGGTATGATTTAGCTTGTAATTTTATCATGTTATTTGGTAGTATACAGTAAATACTTTAAGATGACAGGGACAGTTTTTATTATGTGTTGTAATGGAATCATAAAATCCTTTCGTATGCTTCTTTGGTCCCAATGTTAAGGAGACATTAAGAAAAAAAAAGTTTTTAAAACATAGAAGTACTGATTGAATCTGTACGTGTTACTTTTTTAAGATGATATTGTGATGATAAAAACTTTATCCTGATTTAGACCTTAGCAGTTAGTATTGTTTACATGTTTTCACTCACAATCTGCTTCTGCAGAGAACTGGCCACATTTTCCTTGCCAATCATAAGAGGCTCATTGTAGCTAAATTCTCTTCCATATCCCAGCTTTTGTAGGTCTGTGGTGCTTTTGACTCCTTCCAGAGCAACTGGAATCAGTGCATGAACTCCTGGCATACAAAAACAATAATTTAAGGAACACTAAGAACAGTAATGACAATAAACACTTATTGTATTGTATTTGTATGTCACTGATAAAGTGGAAAAGTAGGGATATAATCTATATCCTCTACATAATTAGCTAAGACTTTCCTATGAACAACATACTGTATATATTATAACACCGTATATACAGTATGTGGGCTCACACACATACACACAAAATCTAAGTAATGTCTCCTTACCACTTTTCTTGAGATTCTCTGAGGCAACAATGAGGTTTTGTACGGATACATCCAGGCCGTCAGTGAAAATGATCAATACCTGAGCACATAAACAAGGGCAGTTTAAGCATTTGGCTTTTTATCAGGTTAAGGCTCACTCACTCACTCACTCACTCACTCACTCATCGTCTATACCGCTTAATCCTGTGTCCAGGGTTGCGGGGGGCCTGGAGCCTATCCCAGGATACTTAGGGCACGAGGTGGGGTACACCCTGGACAGGGTGCCAATCCATCGCAGGGCACACATACATACACACACTCATACCCTCATTCACGGGCAATTTGGGAATGACAATTATCCTAACCTACATGTTTTTGGATTGTGGGAGGAAAGCGGAGCACCTGGAGGAAACCCACCAAGCACGGGGAGAACATGCAAACTCCATGCACAATCGAGCCTGGCCGGGAATCGAACGCGGACCCTGGAGGTGCAAGGTGACAGTGTTAACCACTGCACCACCATGCCGCCCAGGTTAAGGCTGTGACTTATACTATTTTCACACTTTTTACACTATTTTCACATTTGCCTGCTAAGTTTTCCAAATATACAGTACAGACCAAAAGTTTGGACACACCTTCTTATTCAAAGAGTTTTCTTTATTGTGTTCTTTAGCCCAAACAAGTCTCTTCTGCTTGTTGCCTGTCCTTAGCAGTGGTTTCCTAGCAGATATTCTACCATGAAGGCCTGATTCACACAGTCTCCTCTTAACAGTTGTTCTAGAGATGTGTCTGCTGCTAGAACTCTGTGTGGCATTGACCTGCTCTCTGATCTGAGCTGCTGTTAACCTGTGATTTCTGAGGCTGGTGACTCGGATCAACTTATCCTCCGCAGCAGAGGTGACTCTTGGTCTTCCTTTCCTGGGACGGTCCGCATGTGAGCCAGTTTTTTTGTAGGGCTTGATGGTTTTTGTGACTGCACTTTTGGGCATTTTTAAAGTTTTCTCAATTTTTCGGGGGGTGACTGACCTTTATTACCATCACGTAATGATCGCCACTCGTTTTTCTTTACTTAGCTGCTTTTTTCTTGCCATAATACGAATTCAAACTCTTTGAATGAGAAGATGTGTCCAAACCTTTGGTCTGTACTGTATCTCACTATAAAAGTCTACATATATCTCAATTCATGCACTAACAATGATAGTATTTCTTACTTTAACACCAGCTTTGGATGCTGCAAACTTGTCCTGAAAAGATTGTAGCAGATGGGTGTTAAAAGCCAGAGGTTGAGTCTTATTATAGTCCATCACTTTCTTCACTGCAGCTTCACTGTAGGGCTCAAAGTCAATGTCATGCAGTAGCTTGCCATCGTTAGCAACCAGGCTGAAACCAATGTTGGTTTGTAGAACAGGCTGCTGGGGTAGACTGTTTTTCACAGTGGAGATATATCTGATAATCTCAGGAAAGTAGGTCCGCAGAATATACTGGCCACTAAAGAGTGAATGTGAGCTACCATGGGATATATCAAATCCAATACCAATATCTACGGTGCAACCTGTAAAAAGAAGCAAATAATGTGTTCATTGGAAATATGTGTTTGATGTAAAGCTTTATCAATCAATAAAGGTTATGAAACTCAAATGCCAGCACCTTCCTATTCAGGAAAATTAACATTGGCTTCTGTACTCACCACTTGGGTCATTTGGATTGCACATGCTATCGACCACCATCTGTGTTCTTATATTCAGTTTGAGGTGATCAAAATTGTCCTCATAAAACACTCTGTCACGTGACGCAGCAATGTCGTTGATCTGTGACAATGAGATTTCACCTATTCCAATCACAAACATCTCAATCCCCATGGCCCTCAATTGATCAGCTGGGCCCTTGACATTATCTTGTGATTTTCCATCAGTGATCAACAACAGGTTCTGTGGAATTCTATCTTGAATGCGGCTCCCTCGACTGGCGTTGAAGAACTCCTGCACTTGTTGTAAAGCGTATCCAATTCTCGTTTCTTCTTTCATTTGCTCAATGTCCTCAATGGCCTCCTTCACATCCACTTCATTATTATGTTCATTTAAGTAAAATTCATTTTTGTAGATTGTACTAAACTGGGCTACACCAACTCTAAAGAGGTCATGTTTGATCCGTAGATTATCAATAAGGCTAAGCATAAAACTTATCATGGTCTTCCATGACATCTCTGTAATGCTATTAGACCCGTCAATCAAAATGACCAAATCAGCTGCTTTTTTCTGACACTCTGAAAAACAGTAAAGTCAGATGGAAATCAGAGGTTATGTAGAATGCTATTAGAGTGTGGTACTCTACTGTATATGACAGAAAATTATGACAAATATTTAACATTGGAGAAAGTAAAAGATATATTTTCTTTTTATTTTGTAATAACATTTACATTTTAACATTTGAAATTATTCAAATTTGAGTCACAGGATTTAGCAACAACTGCTGCTTAAATATGTGAATTAACCTTACACCTGTCACAGAAACACCAGGCTCCATCCTCAGTCTCCGTTCCCAATCACCCGACGTCTGAGCACACACCTGATTCACATTAGCACCACACCTTATATACACCACATTTTCCCTTACTCAGCGTCTGACCTCACATATGGACTCCGCAACACACCTGACTGTCCGTTTTTTTCCATTATCTGTTTACCATTTTCCATAAACTGTCAATAAAAAGCCCGTTCGTGTTTTTGTAAGATCATTGTCTGTTGAGTATGTATTTCCGTAACAGAAGGTCAGACCACAACAATGAACCCGACGGGCCCGGATCCTTTACTCGAGCTCGTGGAATGACTCCGCGAAGTCTTCACCTCCACTGCACCACTTCTGGCAACACTCGCTTCTTCGCCGACACCACCTGCTCACGCCAGTCCCATGGCGACACCAGCGCCCTTCGGTGGAAAGGCAGAGAACTGCAATGGATTCCTTCTCCAGTGCTCTCTCACCTTCGAGAAGTCTGACATCCTCGTCCATTGGTGAGCAATATATCTTATCTGGGTAAACCTATGGCTCCTTTAACCACTGACGTAGTTCTTGATGCTGCCGCTCTTTCTGTTACAATAAAGGCACTCCTGGATTTGGGGTCAGCCGGCAACTTCATCTCTGCCGCTTTGTGTCACCAACTCAATATCCCTATGATTCTCTACCCAACCATCACCGGCGCACCTCCTTGAGGGGGATGGGTTCGTTACATCACTCCTCCTATCAACATACAAGTGGGTTGGCTACATTGGGAACGCATTGAATTTCTGGTTCTGGAACGATCCACCTCCAATGTCATTCTAGGACGTCCGTGGCTCGCCGAGCACCAACCCATCCTCTCTTGGGATAGTGGAGAGATCCTGAAGTGGGAGTTGGAATGTAGGAGTCAATGTCTACAGGTAAAACCCATCCTTTCTGTTAATACCACATCCTCACCAACCAGCCCTGTGTGACTATCCCCGAGTGCTACTCCCATTTCAGAAACGTGTTCTGTCCTTGGCGAGCAATGCAGTTACCCCCTCATTGGCCATGGGACTGCGCCATTGGCCTCCGTCCAGGTGAACCAGTGCCCAAAGGGAAAATATATTCTCTGTCCATTCGAGAGTAGAAAGCCATGGAGAGTTACATTGAGGAGGCTCTCCAACAAGGGTATATTCGACCATCCACCTCCCCTGCTGCTTTGTGTTTTTTCTTTGCGGCTAAGAAGGATGGGGGCCTTCGCCCATTTATTGATTATTGTGCCCTTAATCAAATCACTGTGAAGTTCAGCTATCCGCCCCCTCTTGTCCCGTCTGCTCTGGAACAACTCCGAGGGGCACGCTCCTTCACAAAGCTGGATCACCGGAACGCCTACAATCTCATTCGAATACGAGAGGGGGATGAGTCGAAAACCGCGTTCATCACACCTACCAGTCATTACGAGTATCTAGTCATGCCCTACGGTCTAGTCAATGCACCCTCCGTGTTCCAAGGCTACATGAATGGGGTGTTCCGATCATTTCTGAATCACTTTGTTATCATTTACATCGATGACACTCGTGTACTCCAGGAACGAGGTGGTCGAGGTTCATGTGGTCGAGGTTCTCCAGAGACTCAGACATCACCTATTCCTGAAAGCTGAAAATGCGTCTTTTGCCAATCCACCATGCAGTTCCTGGGTTATCACATCAATCAGCAAGGGATCAAAATGGACGAGGGGAAGGTGGATGCCATTCAGACCTGGCCGATCCCAACCAACATCAAACAGCTCCAGCGCTTTTTGGGTTTTGCGAACTTCTACTGGAGGTTCATCCAAGATTACAGTTCCCAGTTCCCCTCCCTCACCGATCTCCTGAAGGGCAAACCCAAAGCCCTCACCTGAAGTACTGAAGCCACCCAGGCCATGGTAACACTCCAAGGGGTGTTCACTTCAGCACCTGTCTTTGTTCTCCCAGATCCCAACAAACCATTTCTGGTAGAAGTCGACGCGTCTCGATCAGGAGTTGGAGCCATTCTCTCGCAGCAGCAAGGGAAACTCCCTTAATACCATCCCGGTGCTTTCTTCTCCGCAAAGCTGTAAACCGAATTATGATATCGGGAATCAAGAGCTCCTGGCAATCTGGCATTAGAGGAGTGGAGACACTAGTTGGAGGGGGCCGTACACCCTTTCTTAACGGATAACTGGAACCTGGAATATCTACGGGACGCCAAACACCTCAATCTGTGACAAGCCAGGTGGGCACTATTCTTTACCCGGTTACGTTTCACCATCACTTATAGACCAGGAACAAAGAATGTCAAGGCTGATGCTCTCTCTCGCCGCTATGATGTGGAAGACATTCCAGAAACACATTCTTCCTTCAACTCTGTTTGTCTCTCCAATTCAGTGGGAGATCGAAGATCAAATTCATCAGTCTATGACAACCGAGCCACCTCCACCAGACTGTCTGGCTGGTCGTCTCTACGTTCCTCCCACACAGCAGGACGTCCTCCTCCATCAGGCGCATGTATCAATGGGCACTGGTCACCCTGGGATGAATCAAACCCTCTCACTACTAGAAGAACGCTTCTGGTGGCCCAACATGGCAGAACAGTTTAGAAGGTACATGAGGGGATGTCGGAACTGCACAACCACCAAGCCCTCCAGACATCTGCCAGCAGGAAAGTTATTACCCCTTCCAGTTCCCCGGCATCCATGGTCACACCTAGGAGTGGACTTCTTCACTGACCTCTCTCATTCCAAAGGCCATACCTGCATCCTGGTATCGATTCTCCAAATCCTGCGTCTAGTTCCATTACCAAAACTATCCTCGGCCAAAGAGATGGCCGAAACACTCTTTAACCTTGTTTTCAGAATTTATGGCATTCCAGAGGTCATTGTATCCGAGAGAGGACCCCAATTTATCTCCAGGTTCTGGAAAGCCTTTTTTAACATCCTAGGTGTGACCGTAAGCCTGTCTTCTGGATATCATCCCCAAAGTAACGGGCAAACTGAACACAAAATCCAGGAGATGGGTAGATGCCTCTGTACCTTCTGCCATGACCGCCAACACTCATGGAGCCAGTTCATCCCCTGGGCCGAGTATGTGCAGAATTCACTTCGGCAACCCACCACAGGACTCACCCCCTTTCAGTGCGTACTCGGTTACCAACCAGCTCTTTTCCCCTGGAACTGAACACCATGCGAGGTACCTTCTGTGGATCACTCGTTCCAGGAGAGTGAGATGGTTTAGGACTCAGCTGACCAACAACTACAACGTGCAGTTCGAAGACAACGCATCGTCGCCGATGTGAGGAGAGCAGATACTCCTATTTTCCAACCTGGACAAAAGGTCTGGCTCTCCACACGCAACATTACTGCCTGGTAAGAAGCTGAGTCCCAGATTCATCGGTCCCTTCACCATCCTCGCACAGATCAACCCCGTCACATATAAGTTAAGTCTCCTGCACACATATAAGATTCACCCTACATTTCACGTCTCATTACTAAAACCTTATCACTCACCCAGTTTTTCTGTGTCCACAGAGTCTGGTCCCGGAGACGAAACCCCCCCCCCCCCGACGAAACAACCTACGCTGTGAGAGAAATCCTGAGGTCTCGATTATCTCGTCGACTGAGAGGGGTATGGCCCTGAGGAGCCGAGTTGGGTTCCACGAGGAGACATCCTCAACCCAAACCTCCTCAGGGAATTCCACCAACAACACCCACAAATGCCTGCTCCCAGAGGAAGGGGTCGTCCACCCCGGCAACGGGTACAGCGGTCCATGGAGGGGGGGTTCTGTCACAGAAATACCAGGCTCCACCCTCAATCGCCGTTCCCAATCTGAGCAAACACCTGATTCACATTAGCACCACACCTTATATATACCTCACTTCCCCTCACTCAGCGTTTGACCTCACATATGGAAACAGACTCCGCAACGCACCTGACCAAAACTTTGTTCCGTGTTTTTGTCTCGTCTTGTCTCCTTGCTCCACGTCTCGTCTCCTGGTTTCTCATTTCGTCTCCTGGTTCGCGTGTGTTTACTGTTTCACATTTCATCTGATTGTCTGCACTCGTCCACCAGCTCCACCATTCACATAGTTAAGACTATCCTTTTTTTTCCATTACCTGTTTACCATTTTCCATAAACTGTCAATAAAACACCCGTTTGGGTTTTTGTAAGATCATTGTCTGAGTCTGTATTTCCGTAACAACACCTAGGTCAGAGCAATCTTCTCAATCTGGCCTGTTCAGAATGAATTTTTGATTGGAGTGAGAGGGGTAGTGTAAACCTTTGATAATCCGGTATAATATCAATACCAGCCATGTAAACACTTCACCTGTCAATTTCTCTCTTGTTCACCTTGTCTCTTTCTCCAAAATTGCCCCTTGTGAGGGTAACGTTAGTCCAGGGAGGACATTTTTGCGTCACAGTATTTGGTTGCATTACAGTATTTGGTTACAGTATTTGGTAAACTCTGTTAGAACTACTCTCTCCCAGTTGCCTTTTCATTCATCCACTGGGTCTCTGGTTGGTTTACATCAGGGGTGTCCAAATACAGTCCTGGAAGGCCAGTGTCCAACACAGTTTGGTGCTTCTTCTTCTCAAACACAGCTGATTTAACTAATCTGTTAATTACTAGGTTCAGTGGGTGTGTTTAGGTGTTGGTGAATTACAAACTGTGCTGGTCACTGGCCCTCCAGGACTGGATTTGGACACCCCTGGTTTACATCCTTGTAAACAGTTATGTTGAAATTTCTAATTTGAATGATTTCAATAGGGCTAAAGAAATACCATCCATCTAAACATAACTATAGTTTATAAAAACCCTTTACATTTTAAATCTTAAATTTCAGAGATGACAATCTAATATTGTGCAGTTACCTGGTTTTGTGTTTTTGCAGATCACTGTGGAAATGTTTTTTTGCAGGGTCTTTAAAGCTTCAAAGTCATTAACATGGGAAATCATTCTTTTGTCTTTGGTTATGATCTCCAGCTCATCTGTTTTTGCACCGGCCACGCCAATGCCATATACACTAACACCAAGTTTCTGAAGCTCATCAGCAGCTTTGGGTAAATCATGTGGGTCTGTGGCCTCACCATCTGTGATGACAAACAGCATCTGTGGGACACCTTTTGTCCCTCTCCCACCATTGGCTTCACTAAAGTAGTCCAGTGAGTAATGTAGTGCCCTGGCTGTGTATGTGTTTCCACCCTCATGCTTTAGATCATTTATCGCATCCCGCACTTCTCGTTTAGTGTAGTAGCGATTAAGGGGAAATTTGCTCTTAGATGTGTCAGAGTAAAGAATAGTACAAAATCGGACATTGTCTTTTCCAACCTGTGTGGTGTTTACCACTGAGTTCATGAAAAACTTCATACTGTCAAAGCCATTTCTGGTAATGCTGCTGGAGTCATCCACTAAGAAGACAACATCTGCTACCTGTGATTTTTGGCAATCTAAAAAAAAAAAGTGAAATAGGGACAAATCATGAGTAGAACATTTCAATAAATCTGAGATATTAAAAAAAACTGTTTATATATGTTTATAATCTTCCTTACAATACCATAACATTGGATATTATATCTAGCTATTTATTATATATTTATCTAGATATGTATGACCAATAAATTATGGTTTAGAAAAAAAAAGGTTTTAGTTCTACCCTTGTAAACAGAACTCCTACATACCCAACTTTCTAAAAACAGTTTTGCAATGTTTCATGGGAGGTAAAATGCAAAAAATATCCTTTTATATTTGCTGCTAACTGCCTATTTTTAACCATTTTATTTATACAGTGTCATTTATGGCACGTATCAAGGAGTGGGATATATAAGCAGCAAGTTATCAGACATTTCCTGAATTTGTTATGTTTGAGGCAGGGGAAATAGGTAAGTGTAAGAATCTAGGTGACTTTGATAATGAGCCAAATTGTGATTACTTAATAACTGGGTGAAAACGTTGGAACGTTCTCAGAATACAGTGGTTAGTACCGACCAAAAGTGGTCAGTATGATGCTGAGAAACTTTGAATCTTGACATTCATGTGGATGTTATTTTTATATACACACACATTTAAACATTGTTGCAGACCAAATACGCCCAAACTGCAAAAACTGTTCAGGAATAGGTTCAGGTTTGAGAAGGATGATAAAGAATTTAGACATACAGTGGAACCTCGGATTGCGAGTAGCGTGGTCTACGAGTGTTCTGCAAACCGAGCAAAGATTTTTAATAATTTTTTATTCGGAAACCGAGCAAGTATTAGTTTACGAGCGCCGAGTATCATGCTTCACACATGCGACTCTTATTTTGACACCGAGCGCCACTCTCTCACCTTCCTCCCATAGTTTTGTAAACACACAGAAACTCTGCTCATGCGCGCGCAATTTGACACCGACACACACACGCACAGACGCTCTCTCCCCTTTTCACCCCTCCCGGTTTCACAAACACACAGAAACTCTGCTCTGTCGCGATTCTTTTCAAAGTTAAGGTGCTGGTTCATTTGTTTTACAGCAGTGATTCCCTTAGTATGCGCTCACGCCAGGTCAGAGAGATTTCTTTTTTTTCCGTTAAAACGGTGTTTCCGTGTTTTTGTGTGTCCGTTTGTTGTGAAACTTAAGTGATTCCTTTAGTATGCGCTCACACCAGTCTCGCTTTTTTCCGTTAAAACGGTGTTTCCGTGTTTGTATGTTTGTTGTGAAACTTAAGTGATTCCTTTAGTATCGCTCGTGCCAGTCTCGCTTTTTTTCCTTTAAAACAGTGTTTCCGCTGTGTTTATGCGCTTGTTGTGAAACCTAAAAAGTGAGTCTGTTAATATACGCTCATGCCAGTCTCAGAAAGATTTCTTTTTTTCCTGTTAAAACAGTGTTTCTGTTGTGTGTGTGTTTGTTGTGAATCTTAAAAAGCGAGGTGGGGAGAGGGAGGAGGAGTGTTACTGTGTAAAAGAAGGTGAGGGAAGGGGCTAATTGCACACACACACACGGCGCCTGCGTGCACCAGCGGAAACGCTTATCTGTGACGATTTATTTGTACTTTTTTTTAAAGGTAAAGTGCAGATTAATTTGCCTTATTTTCATTTTATAGATTGTATTAATTATTTTTGTGTATTTATTTTTTGGGGCTGTGGAACGAATAATTTGAGTTTTCATTATTTCTTATGGGAAATGATGATTTGGTTTACGAGTGTTTTGGAATACGAGCCCACTTCCGGAAAGAATTATGCTCGTAATCCAAGGTTCCACTGTAGTAGCACACTTTCAGAATTATTACAGAGTCCATGCCTTCACAGGTCAGAGATGTTTAGACAGCACAAGGGAAGCTACACAACAGTGGGCAGGTGGTTTTATATGGAAGCAGATCAGTTCCATAGTTTTAATGTTAAGGCTGTACATTGTCCTTGCCGATTGTTCTTCCACAATGTCAGAAAAAAAGTCATATTTAGAACCCTGTTATTGTGCCTTATGAAGAAAATGTAAAGAACTACAGTATTCAGACATCTTTTTTCCTAATAAGTAAAATGAACATTGATTTGTTAATTATTTGCACAAATTAAATAGCAGTTGTGAAATTAGGCTAATTGTGTGTCACTATCATGTTGCAAAATTGCTGTTTACTTTTCCTGAAAAATGGTGTGTATATAATTACATTAGTATGGCTCACCATCAACAGAGGTGCAGATCTTAAGCAAGACATCTTTATATAAGGAGTCCAATGCATCAAAATCTTTTTCCAGATAAACTTGGTCCTGAGTTCTGCTGATCTCTAGCAATTGTGTGCTGTTGGCATTACGTACTCCTATGGCGTATATTGTAATGCCTTTGTCTCTGAGGATTTGTGCAGGCTGAGCAACAGCATCCTGAGATTCACCATCCGTAATCACAATGAGAATCTGTGGAGTGCTGGGACGACCCCCTTGATGTGGATCAAAGTACTCTCTAACAAATCGGAGTGCCTTGCCAGTCATAGTCCCACCACAATGTTGCTGCATATCATTAATGGCCTGCTGCATTTTATGTTTGTTGGAAAATGTATTAAGGGAAAATTCAGCGTTTGAGTCTGAGCTAAATTGCACTACTCCGACCTGTACACTATCCTTGCCGATTACAGACTTCGAAATTATGGTATTCATGAATTTCTTCATCTTTGAGAAGTCTTTAGGTTCAATGCTCTCTGAACCATCAATCAAAAAGATGACATCTGCCAACATGTTCTTGCAGGCTGTGAAACAGAGAAATACTTGATAATCAATGCATCTATTAAAGATCAGCATTTATTACCCATATATTTTTTAAAAACTTCAATTAAATGTACATTTGCCACCCTTACCCTCATCTGAACAAATATCAGTAACAATTTCATTCTTGAGGGGTTTCAGTGCATCAAAGTTGGTTACAAAGTACATCCTCTTTGGATCAGCTGCTATCTCAAGGAGCTCAGGTTGATTTGCACCTTTCACACCAATGGTGTAGATGGTCACCCCCTGTGCTCTCAGCTTTGCTGCTGGCTCTTTCACTTCATCCTGGGACTTTCCATCAGTAATGACAATGAGAATCTCTTGAACCTTAGTGCCACGAGTCTTTTTAGCCTCCTTAAAGAGAGGGATCATAAAGGACAGAGCGTCTCCCATCTGTGTGAGCGTCTCTCCACATATCTGCTGAATGCTGTCCACAGCCCTTTCAAGGCAGGCTCTGTCATTATATTCATCCAGTCGAAACTCCAGTGTGGGGTCACTGGCAAATTTCACAACCCCCACACGGACCTGTTTTGGTCCAATACTAAACATGAGCAAAAACTCAAGAATGAACTTTTTCATGTCTTGAAAGTCTGATGGATGATTACACAATCCAGAATTGTCAATTAGAAAATAGATGTCTGCTTCTTCTGTCTGCATACATCCTAAAAGAATTAAATATGTTTAATACAATGTACAAAATTAATTTACATAGTTCTCCAAATAAACAAACAAACTAACAAACAAACAAATAAATAATTGCAGAAGAAAAGCTCAGAATGCTACCTGACCTCCAACATGCAAGTGATTGATACCAGTGCATCATTTTCTAATTGATACAATTTGATTTTATGATATGTCAATTTTAAGTTGTTAAGATGTTAGATTTGGACCATTATTCTATTGATTTTACTAATGTGACCATTGTGACTAGCCATACAAGAGAGTTTGCGTGAGCGCAAGTTTCGATTCCCGGGTGATGCTGTAACCTCTCGCAGCCGGAAGTCTAGAGAGCGCTGATTGGCCGAGCTCTCTCAGAGGGGATGGAAGAAAGGTACTTGGTGCTCCTACATTAACCACGTCTCTACAGACAATCAGGGGCATCTGTGAGTTCACGCAAGAGGAAGGAGCGTATAGCGCTGTCCTCTGAGTGCGTTACACAGCCCCCAATGGTGTGTAAGCGGGCAGTTCGAAAAGGCATGGCATCACGTGATTCGAAGTAAACACGTGATAGTCTTTGTCCCTCCTGACTGAGTGGTAGTAGTAGCCTTAATGTGGGAGCCCCCTAGTGACGTGGAGGAATTGAATATGACTAAATTAGAGAGAAAATCGTGGAAGATCATCCCCCCCCCCCCCGAAATAAAACATTGTAAACAGTAGCTGAGCTTTCTGAGTTTTGAGTAAAGTAGTTTGCACAAGCTGTTATGATTTATCAGGGTTAATGTGTAATGTCTTACCTTGCTTTAAAGTGTATCTAACAGTCTTGTCAACCGCTGAACGGACAAGACTTCTACACATAGTGTTCCTTAGAATTTTTCCCTTTCTATTAAGCTCATTAAAGCTTTTCAAACTGATAACAAACTTCGCAGGAGGATAAGATGCAATCTCTTTTAGCCGCTCTGCATTATTTTCATTTTGCGTGCCTCCCAAAGCATAGACCTGAACTCCACTTCTCCGTAGCTCTGATGCAGGGATTGTGACATTATCTAGGAAGTCCCCCCCTGTTATGACCACAGCAATCTGCTGCACTCCTACATCACATCGGCTGCCCATTTCATTGGTGAAAAGTTTCTCTTTCGCAAACTTCAGGGCATTGCTAGTTTTGGATCCCCCACCCTTAAAGGGTAAAAGTTTAATGTACTGCAGGATGTCTTCTTTGACATCAAAAGTATTTAGGTAAAAGTCAGCTGTGGGTGTGTCACTGTATAGAATCATTCCCACCCGCACTCGATCAGAACTTATCTGCAAGCCTTTAATCATGTCGTGAAGAAAGTTCCGAACACGTCTGAAGTTTGAAATAGCAATGCTGTCTGACACGTCCACAATAAACACTATATCTGCCACCACCGGAAGTGACTTGCAATCTGTGATGCAAACAGAGAAACATGTTTTCATATATATATAACTGTAATTTTCATCTCATTCAATGATTTTTTTTTTCATTTCAGAAAATAAATGCAATCTGACCTCCAGTTACTGTGATAATTTCTTTAGTTTCAATGACAGTCTTCACATCTTGTGTTAATTCTATGGCATTTTTCATTCTTGCATTATGTACAATAGGAATGCCCTGTAAGCTAGGCACTTGTTGTGCAGGAAAATGATCTGGACCAGGTGTTGCAGGTAGACCAGGTGATTTGAGAAGGATTAGTTCTTCGCTGAAGTCAACATTGACAACATTCACTTCCTCATCCTTTAATGTACGAAGTGCTTTGTGTGTATCATCATTTGATTCTCCTTTGCTCATGATCAGCAGATACTGCTTATTTCCCTCTACAATTCGGCTGCCTGCTTCCGGGGTGAGAAGGTGGGTGCGCACATAATCCATCGCCTTTCCAAGGTTGCGCTGTCCAGTGCCTCGGAGTTGAAATTTGCGAATAAGTGTGAGTGCTTCATTTTTATTTTTGTAAGCATCAAAACGGAATTCTACTGAAACATTTTCACTAAACTGAGCCAAAGCCATCTGATTGGATGAACTCCCCACATTGAGTTGATTGGCTAGGCGATTCAGGAACTGTGTCACCTTTTGGGTCTGTTCAACTGAGCTGTCCACTAACACAAGCACGTCTTTGAACTTTTGAGCTAGAGCTGAAAGCAATAACAGTATAACAGAAAAAGACTTGGTTTCAGTAGTGGTTCACTGCAATATTCAAATATATTATTAAAGATCAATGAGGTTTATTTCTAATCATTGAAACATTACCTTGCTGTTGGGCCTCGACAGAAATACACACTTTGTCTGCTGTGGTGCTCGTGGCTGTTACCAGCTCCTCATAATCTCTGAAACTCAGTACAAAACGCTGATATGGTTTGTTAGCAATGGACTCTAGCTCTGTAATGCTATCTTTACCAACCCCAATGGTGAAAATTAACACCCCCTTTCTCCGTAGCTCCATGGCTGGAATCTTCATCTCATCAGCAGAGCCACCATCTGTGATCACCACAGCAATCTGTGGCACACTCTGACTGATTCGACTACCACTTGAATTTGTAAAGTAATTGTCTCCGATAAATTGGAGAGCTTTTCCAGTTTCAGTGCCTCCTCTTAGGTTGGTAAGTTTGTTAACCTTCTCCAGCAGGTCATTTTTGTCTGCATACTGCCCCAGTTGGACCTCATCTTGGGGGTTATTACTAAACTGTACGATACCTATTTTGACTTTATTAGGAGTGACATCAAGAGCCAATATGAAACCATGTAGAAACTTCTTCACCCTCAGGAAGTTTGCATCACCAATACTACTAGAGCCATCAACAAGGAACACAATGTCAGCCAAATTAGCCTTGCACCCTGAAAATAGAAACACAAAAATATAACACACATTGTTTAGATACATTTAGATAGATGGATGAAAGAATATGTTAAACATTAATATAAACTTATCAAAAGACAACTACCATTTTCTTTTGTGGCTGTATTGATTTTTACGGGACAAGGCTGTCTATACCCTGGGTGGAGGGCCCATCACAGGATACAAGTACACACATGGAGAACACTTATCAACTTAACATATCGTTAGACCTTGGTGAAGAAACTCACCAAGCATGGGGAGAACATGTACACTCTTTGGTGAAGACCGCCGGTCAATATTTAAAGCCCTAACCCTGGAGGTCCAAGGCAACAGTTCTTACTTCTAAGTCACCATGCTGACAGAATGTGATGCTTCGTTGCCCATTTATTGTGTAAATATATCGTGACTTTGAAAAGTAGTAAATTCTTTGTACTTTAGGTACAGAATATACAGTCGTATCCAAAAGTTTTGAGAATTACATAAATATTGGAAATTGGAAAAGTTGCTGTTTAAGTTTTTATAATAGCAATTTGCATATACTCCAGAATGTTATGAAGAGTGATCAGATGAATTGCATAGTCCTTCTTTGCCATGAAAATTAACTTAATCCCGAAAAAAAAAAAACTTTCCACTGCATTTCATTGCTGTCATTAAAGGACTTGCTGAGATCATTTCAGTAATTGTCTTGTTAACTAAGGTGAGAATGTTGACGATCACAAGGCTGAAGATCATTATGTCAGGTTGATTGGGTTAGAATGGCAGACTTGACATGTTAAAAGGAGGGTGATGCTTGAAATCATTGTTCTTTCATTGTTAACCATGAAACAATGCAAAGAAACGCGTGCAGCCATCATTGCGTTGCATAAAAATGGCTTCACAGGCAAGGATATTGTGGCTACCAAGATTGCACCTAAATCAACAATTTATATATTATCATCAAGAACTTCAAGGAAAGAGGTTAAATTCTTGTTAAAAAGGCTTCAGAGCGTTCAAGAAAGTCCTAAAGAGGATTCAGCTGCGGGATCGGAGTGCCACCAGTGCAGAGCTGCTCAGGAATGGCAGCAGGCAGGTGTGAGCGCATCTGCATACACAGGGAGGCGAAGACTTTTGGAAGATGGTGTCAAGAAGGGCAGCAAAGAAGCCACTTCTCTCCAAAAAAAACATCAGGGACAGTTTGATCTTCTGCAAAAAGTATGGCGAATAGACTGCTGAGAACTGGGGCAAAGTCATATTCTCAGATTCTCTTTCCGATTGTTTGGGTCATCTCGAAAAAGGCTTGTCTGGAGAAGAAAAGGTGAGCGCTACCATCAGTCCTGTGTCATGCCAACAGTAAAGCATCCTGAGACCATTATGGCCCAGGCCTTTTGTGATATGTTTTCACCGTTTTCGGGAGAGGGAGAAGGTGTTGCGTTGGGCTAGGCAAAACAAGCTGAAATGCAGGGAAACAACAATACGGGTGTACCCGGATGTCAGCGCCGCTACTGCAAAGAAACGAGCTGCATTCAACGAAGTTAAGCAAGCCCTTTATCAGAAAGGAGTGAAGTTTAGGCTTCTTTTCCCTGCCCGCCTGCAAGATTCCTTCGAGGGTGAAACACTCACTTTTGAGACATCCAGAGGATGTGCATGCTTTTTATAATGAGCGAGTGAAGGATAAGGAACAGGTTAGGGCACGATGATTCGGACGTACTTTAAGTTATCCTGGATTTAATGTTGCCTTTTTGGTCATCTTGGTTGACCTTGTGTTTTTTATTTTTTTTTTTTATTGATTTCCAACTGTGATGGTTAGTTTCTTTAGAGGAGTCAAATAGGGTGACGAACTGATTCCCTGGTTACCTTAGTTAATGTTTAAGGTTGACACACGGTAATTTCATGTTGCTCCTTATGGAAGCGGTGTAAATTCTTATATGTTGCGCACCGGAATGACCTCTAGAACAAGAGAAGGCTATGGAAGCAGAAAACGTTACCATGGTAGGATTCTGTGTGTGTGGGGGGGGGTGTTTATATTATATACCCCTTTTTTATTTATTATTATTATTATTTTTCTTATTCTTCTTCTTCTCTTGTGTGTGTGTGAGGTTTTGTTTTGTTTTTTTCCCCCTTTTTTGTTTGCTCGGAAGCAACATCAGTCTTGGAAGAGGTGCTACTCCTTGTTTCTTTACTAAATGATGACCCGGCGTAAGAGTGTTCGTTTCATTTCCTGGAATCTGAAGGGTGTCAACCATCCCACTAAACGTAATAAGGTAATGACACATTTAAAACAGATTAGGGGTGATATCCTTTTTTTTTTTACAAGAGACTCATCTCTGCTCCACAGACGTTAACCGTATAAGGCGACCACGGATTGGTCATGTATTTCATTCTAAGTTCCAAATAAGGATGAGAGGCGCAGCCATTCTTATACACAAGAATGTTCCATTTGAGTTGTCCAATTCTATTGAAGACCGTAATGGTCGATTTGTAATTATTTCGGGCAGATTATGTGGCAAACCTGTGATTATGGCATGTGTTTATGCACCTGCATGGGATGATGATAAATTCTTCACAAGCTTTTTCTCCTCTCTTCCCAGGGTTGACTACCATTACTTAATAGTTGGCGGTGACTTTAACCTAGTTCAAAACCCCTCCCTGGATAGGTCTTCTGCTACCTCCCAGGTGTTGTCCAAATCAGCTAAGGTTCTTGATGCATACAAGACCAGGTTAGGTTTATTTGACCCATGGAGGACCGGGTCCCTCTCAGGCAGAGCCTTTTCTTTTTTTTCGCACGTCCATCATTCATATTCGCGGATAGATTTTTTTTCTTTTAGATAATCATTTCTTATCAGAAGTCCATCTGTGTGAATATCATAGCATTGTAATCTCAGATCACGCCCCAGTATCGGTAGACATTGGCTTTCCTAATCATGTCTTTCCCCCCCAGACAGTGGAGGCTTAACTCCTCTTTGTTAGCACAAACTTCTTTCAAAAATTTCCTTCATAAACAATCCTTATTGTTTTTTGATACTAATAAATATCCAGGCATACCCTATGGGAAACTTTTAAAGCTTTTATGCGAGGGCAAATTTTATTGTATGTCTCAACTTTGAGGAGGGCAGAAAGGGCGGAGTCTGAGGTGCTCACCAAAGAAATATTCAGAATTGATGGTTTATATGTCTTGGACCCAACCCCTGCTCTCTACAAAGAACGGCTTCAGCTTCAGTCTAAATTTGATTTACTTTCCACAGATAAAACACAAAAGCAGTTATTCCTAGCTAAACAATGGTTCTTTGAAACTGGGGACAAAGCAGGAAGATTACTGGCACAGCAAGCACGTACTGCTGCATAGTCCAGAATGATTCCCAAGATTAAATCGGCGTCTGGTGAGGCCACCACGATCCTATTGAAATAAATAAGATATTTAGTACCTTCTACTCTAACCTCTATTACTCAGAGTGTCCTGTAGATGTCTGGGCTGGAGATCCCCTAAACACGATTATTTTCCCCAAAATAAATGAAGATTTGTCGGGAAAGCTGGGCGATCCAATTTCTACTGAGGAGGTACAAGAGACAGTTGTGTCACTTCAAAATGGTAAAACTCCTGGCCCCGATGGGTTCACAGTTGAGTTTTTTAAGCTACTTTCTGTCATCATTGCACCTGTTCTTCAGAGTGTGTTTAATGAGTCTTTCATGAAGGGGCATTTGCTTCCCACCTTGCTGGGGGCCTCTATTTATCTCCTGCTTAAGCGTGATAAAGACCCTCTAGCGTGTAGCAGCTTTAGACCCATTTCCCTCTTAAATGTGGACCTAAAGATTTTATCCAAGATTCTAGCCCAGCGCTTACAACAGGTTCTTCCCGGTGTGATATCAACTGATCAAACAGGCTTCATGCTGGGAAGGCACTCATTTCATAATACAAGTCGGCTTCTGAATATCATTAGTACTCCCAGCTCGCGCACTCCGGAGGTGGTGATTTCTCTGGACGCGGAGAAGGCCTTTGACAGGGTTGAGTGGAGCTTTCTCTTTTTTGTCTTGTGGAAGTTTGGTTTTAGTCCAGATTTTGTATCCTGGATTAGGCTGCTTTACACCTGCCCATTTGCTTCAGTTCACACGAATGGACTACAGTCTGCCCCATTCCCCCTTTACCGTGGAACTAGACAGGGCTGCCCCCATTCCCCCCTCTTATTTGCCTTAGCTATCGAACCCCTAGCCATCTGGCTGCGACAAGAGGAGAGATTTGAAGGTATTGTCAGAGCTGGGAGAGTTCATAAATTATCAATGTATGCTGACGACCTCCTTTTGTATATGTCCAATCCAGCAGCCTCTCTCCCTGTAGTTCTAAGTATCCTGGAGAAATTTGGGTCATACTCAGGCTATAAACTTAATCTCCATAAGAGTGAAGTCCTTCCTATCAACTCATTGGCCAAAGACATCCTTCTATCTTTTTTCCCTTTCAAATATGCTGCGGATAGATTTAGATACTTGGGAGTGATTACTACAAACCCAACTAATCTTCTTTTCTCCAAAAACTTTACCCCTCTTTTGGAGAGGTGTAAATTAGACTTGGTCTGATCTTCCACTGTCTCTGGTGGGTCGTGTTAATTTGGTCAAAGTGGTAGTCTTACCCAAGTTCCTATATCTGTTTTCACATATCCCTGTCCTTATAAAAAAGTCCTTCTTTAAGTCGCTCGATCAATTAATAAGTTCTTTCCTTTGGAGTAATAAAAATCCGCGCATTAGAAAATCAGTACTACAGCTCCCAAAAGATTGCGGTGGCTTGGCACTGCCTAATTTTTTACACTATTACTGGTATTGTAACGCTCAAAAACTTCTATACTGGGTCAACAATACAACAGAGGGGCGCCCAGTATGGGTGGACATGGAACTTGCATCCTCTAAGTTTTCTCTTTTTTCCCTGGTTTGCGCCCAATTCCCGTTGGCCTTCTCCAACTTTACCTCAAACCCAGTGGTGTCTAACACTCTTAGAATCTAAACTCAAACTAGGAAAAGCCTGGGTCTTCATAGGGCGTCAGACCTCTCCCCCATTGTAAAAATTTCCTATTCTTACCCTCTTGCACTGACTTGACTTTTCACGCTTGGTCCGACAAAGGGCTAACGAAAATTAAGGACCTTTATAGCCAAGGTTCTTTCATGTCTTTTGAGGAACTTTCGAGAAAATTTAAGTTGCCTAAATCCCACCTATTTCGTTTTTTTCAGATAAGACACTTCATTTGGAATCAGAACCCCAAATTCCCTAGTCGACCTCCAGAAACCTTGGTTGATTCATTATTAGCTCTTGACCCTCAACAAAAGCGATTAATCTCCAACATTTATAGCCGTATTAATTCATCAACTGATAGCCCAACACTCATTCTCAAAAATTCTTGGGAGCAAGAGTTTGGAATCTCGCTGTCTGATAAATATTGGCAACATGTCTTACAACTGGTTCATTCTTCTTCTCCTACAATGTAAAGTTGTAAATAAAGTTCACTATACAAATTCGAGGCTGGCACGGATTTTTCCTAATGTGACTGACTCATGTAACAGATGCAAACAGTCTCGAGCCAACCACTCTCACATGTTTTGGTTTTGCCCCAGACTAGCCACATTTTGGACTGAAATCTTTAAAACTATTAGTAAGGCATACAACACAGTTATCCCCCCTGACCCACTTTTAGCTATGTTCGGCACCGCCCTACAACCATGTACCTCCAAAATCCTGCAGTCTGTTCTTGTCTTTGCCACCCTTTTGGCCAGGCGATTGGTACTCCTCAAGTGGAATCAATCTCAACCTCCAACTCATAATAGATGGGTGAAAAAAATGTTTATGTCCATTAAACTTGAGAAGCTTAGGTTTTCCCTTAATGGCTCATTAAATTTGTTTGAAAGGACTTGGAGGCCTCTCTTAAAACATTTT
>JAAGKR010006258.1:0-44388 GCA_011419295.1 Clarias macrocephalus | reverse complement strand
GGATTTTAGCCTTTTTGGGTATCACAGACCTGACTTCCTGCTCGACTGACATCTGGGTCTATTAGAAAGTTTTTTTTGTTTGTTTGTTTGTTTTAAATCAGAGACAGCAGTTCTTATGTCACTCGGGTCTTCCTGTAACTTCCACTCCAGTGCAAATAAGGCGCGTTAAACCTGTATGGTTTGTATCGTTTACAGAACCGTAATCGTGAAACTACTATAAATTAAATAACAGATAAATTAAAGATTATCTTAACGACTAGTAGTTTTTCCTTATTAATCCAGTTATATATTAAAATGTCATCCAAATTTCTGCCTCTCAGACTTTCCCTACAGAAACAGTTGCTTACTAATAGAACAATAATGCTAATGAGTCCCACCATAACTTTTTAATAAACACTAAAGTATCACAAACTGACTGTGACTCCTCCATAAAAGAAATTGAAACAGCCCAGTGATAGTGATATTTAGACAGGATGGATTTTTATATTATTCTATATTCATACACTACCTATATGTTCAAATTCATACATTTTGCCTGTTTAGGAATTCTAAGTTTCTTTGATGAATTCTGATCGTTTTTGCTTAGATGTCCAGTTGCTAAGTGACCCGTATCTTTTCTCTGCACAAAGCCCTGCCTGTTCACTCTGATTTCTTGGGAAGTTTATTTAAGAAGTTTCTCCCAATTTAGTTCGGACCCCGCCACCGCTTATCCTGTGTAGGATCGAGGGGCGTCCTGGAGCCTGCATCTGAGACCTTGGCGCACAAGGCAGGGTACACATTAGGATGGGGTGCCAGCTCACTGGAGGCAGAAGCACACACACACACACACACACTTCATCCACTGGGAGGAAACCAGAGTACCCACCAAGCACCGGGAACATGTGATTTAAACCCAGTCACTAAGGGTAGTTTGAATAAAAATCCAAGTAATTATTATTGAATGTGAAAGATATATTGATAGCTGCCTAGAAAAAAATACTATACTATAAAGTATGTGAACAAATGTCAAGAATGAAAAAAACAGCACAGGTCCAATTATAAATACATCATTTATATGATAAGGTAATAGAATGAATAATAATTATTATATGTTTATAATAATTATAAAGATGCAAAAAAAATGTGAACAAAATTTGTGATTTATTTTCCACATTCTAGAACAATTCTTTTTTTTTTTTTTTTTTTTTTTTACTATGAATTAACACATGGTATTAGGTGATTAAGTAAAAACAACAACAGTTAGTTGTTACTTTAAGACACGAAGGTCAGCAGTTTTGGAACTGCTCTTACAAGAACAGTATTGTATCAAGTGCATTTGCAAACCCATCGAGCACCATGATGAAACTGGATCTCATTAAGACCTTCCCAGGAAAGCAAGACCAAACCTTACCTCTGCTGCAGACGAGAAGTTAATTTAGAGTTACCAGCCTCAGAAATCACCAATTACCAAACAGCACCTCAAATTCGAGCGACTGTTCCAAGGAGATTAGTTCATATTTTGGATTCCTTGAGTGTTATTTTACAATGTATAAGGAAATAAAAATCAGGAAAGACCCTGGAGATAGATGGTGTATCCAAACTTTAGACTGTTAGTGTGGGTATTTCCATGTCAATGTTGGAGTATTCATCATGAATATATTTGAAGTTTGTGTCGAAAAGCCATTTTGCCCATATTACACTGTCTTCTAAGGAGACTGTTGTGTTTTTGTGCGAATTTAAAGATAATTAAAGCATTGACATGGATTGTGCCCTTATGCTCTATACAAGTTGAATACAACTAAATAATGGCCACCTTGAAAAGCTAGATGCAGAGCCAGAAAGGGAGAGGTTACGTAATGTGAATATAGGGTAGTGTGCCCCTGTGGAGACAGCCACTGGTCCTAATTTAGTGTTTAAACAATAGTAAAATGTGTTGCAATAGTTCTGATGAATTGTTTAAAATTATAGCCTTACACAAACAGTACAAATTAATAGCTTGTGTTTATTTCTTTTATTATTATTATTATTATTAATGATTTGTTTATCAACAAACATGTCGTGGTGTCTCAAAATCTGGGCCGCGACAGCAAAGTCCCAGTCTGCTTTTTCTGTTGCCGGTCTGGCCTTGTTTTCAGTCCTAATTTCCGATATACTCAGGGAAAGAACGTCCTCTTTGTACTCGGTGGAGAAAAACCTCATGGACGATGCTGTGTCTCTTTGTCTTTAGAGAAGACCATAACGCTACTGTACTGTATAGGTTCTATTGTCCGTCTCTGAGTGCTGTATAATTGGAGACATGGCAGTGTAACAGGAGATAACAATGTGCTTTCTCTCATTTCACTATGCATTTTTAAGCTTTGACTTGAGCTCTAGTCATGAAATAACATGCCATCCACAGTTCTTGGTGCAATTCTTATAAAGCTTAGTAAAAGGTTAGGGTAATTCACACACACCAGGCAATTTGGGAACACCAAATAGCCTACTCTGCATGTCTTGAGAGGAAACCCACCAAGCACCATGCAGACTCCATGCACACAGACCTGAGGTGGGAATCGAATCTTCGACTCTGGTTAAGCCAAAGCTAAATAATGTATAGTAACAGAAACCATAGTGTTATATATCATGTAAAGATTTGTAAAAAAGAGTTGGGGGGGGCGGGGGTGGGGGGGTTGGGGACTAGTGCTGTCAATCAATTAAAGATATTAATCTAGTTAATTAGTTATAGTCTTTGATCAAACATGATTAATCACAATTTTAAAATAGTTAGATTTACTTGTATTATAAACATGCAATATTTAAATAAAGACATACATGAAAAACTGGTTTGAGGAAACAGATTATGCTGATTTATAATATCTCAAACATTAACGTTTAACAAATGTTAAAATCAAATCTCTCAAATGGGACCGGCACTGCGCGCAGTTGGTGGGTAATATGTGATGTGGCAACCCACCCACAGCGGGGCTCAACCCTGGATCCCCAGATCTGAAAACTTATTAACCAAGAGCCTGAGCCGCCTGAGCCACCACTCACACAGCTTAACTTTAATGAATTTTGTAAGAATAGTTCCCCCTGACGGTAGCTCGAGCTCACGATATTGATTTTATACAAACTTCCATCTAGAAGCTTTTTATAATGAAACTTGTCATTCAGCACACCTGGTGATGTCATCTAATGATCTGCGTTAAACGTGCCACAGCCAGGTAACTGCGCTGTGATTCTGGGAAGCCAACAGGGTCAAACTTAATCATATGATTCATTTGTGCAGAAAATAGTAATGCGTAGATTAATCACATGCGTTAACATGGTAATGTAGACAGCCCTAAAAAATGTAACAGAAATGTAAAAATAAAAAAATAAACAGAAAAAAAGATTATTTTAAACTATTTTTTAATGAATATTTACAAAGAGTGCCAATGATTGTGGAGGCTACCGTATGCTATGTCTAGGTTGTAAATATCTTGATATGGAGACGTTACCACAGCAGGGTGGTGTACTGGTTAAGCACCATGGTGTGAAGGTTTTGATTCCTACCTCAGGACTATATATATATATATATATATATGATCTCCATGTGCTTGGTTGGGTTCCTCAGGGTATTCTTGTTTCCTCCCACATTCCAAAAACTTGCAGGCTAATTGGAATTTTTAAATTGTATCGTTTGTGCCATTTCAGTTGATTTAAAACGACCAGGGTGTACCCCTCTTTACAGTATGTGGCTTTAGGCGGCACGGTGCTGTAGTGGTTAGCACTGTCGCCTTGCATCGCCAGGGTCCGGGTTCGATTCCCGTCTCTGTGTGTATGGAGTTTGCATGTTCTCCCGGTGCTTGGTGGATTTCCTCCGGGTACTCCCGGTTTCCTCCCACAGTCCAAAGACATGTAGATTAGGCTAATTGCCGTTCACAAATTGCCCGTAGTGTGTGAATGAGTGAGTGTATGTGTGTGTCTGTGCCCTGCGATGGATTGGCACCCTGTCCAGGGTGTACCCTGCCATGTGCCCAAAGTCTCCTGGGATAGGCTCCAGGCCCCCCCATGACCCTGAATACAGGATTAAGCGGTATAGATGATAAGTGAGTGAGATGTGGCTTTAATGTCACTTATGCTAACACTTTCTTTATAAGTTGTTAACTAAATAATATTAAATGAGGGAATCTTAATGCATTATCAAAACTTACAGAGCATGCAGAATGAACTGGGACGTGACCTTGTATACTTCAGTAATCACTGTGTTGTATAAAAAATAAATAAATAAATAAATAAAAAAGTCAAAGCAGCTGCTGCTGCGTTTTTATAGATTGTTGTGCCGAGTCCCAGAATAGCCACTTGACCCATTTAGATGTCGAGTATTTTATAGTTCAAGGAGTCCTATAGATCACTACGCACTCCAATCACTATTTTCAGTCTCGCTTCCTACTGCGCGCTGAAATCAACTGCGAGAAATTCGAGGTGAAAGATGATTTAGTGTACATGTGAAAACCTAAACACAAAACCATCTTCCACTGAATACGACGTCTTACTCACAGTGTGGCCACGAGGGACGGACCGAGTGGATTGCTGAGTAACTAACCGCATCACCCACTAGAGGGAAGTACATCGACATTAGAAGCACATAATGCATATACATCATTCATAGGACAGAATGTTCTCATCACGTCTAAAGTACATTAGGACGATCATGGCCAGGATATGACTCACTTTTTTGTCTTCCTCTCTCTTTTAACAAGCTTGAACCTGAGCAGAACAAGACAATTCGGCTTTACTACATAAATTTTTTGTTGTTGTTAATTATCATCATTAATTAGAAAACCTAGACACTGACAGCTTTTCACATTTGTTGCTTATGTTTCAAACACAATGTAAAGGTTAGCACGCTAACGAGCCACAGTTAGAAAGGGGTTACGCTTCATTCTACATTTAAATCCTCAACTGTACAGTATGAGAAATGTCATCCCTAACTTTCAGACTTCCTCCCGTACCGCGTCCAGGCATTATACCGCGTTCCCGAGAGACACGGCTTAAGAAAGGTCATCTTACAAGGCTGTCGTTTCTGAAGGGAAACGTGACTGAGGGGAAAACGTGGTTGCCATGGCAATGCACTTCCTCTGCCATTCATCCTCTGTATGCCGTGTTGCATGCTCTCTCTTTCTTCTGTATCGCGTGACCGCTCTGAATCATTTAGAAACACTGTTAGTACGAAAGCCCCCCCACCCACCCATCACTACCCACCCCAAGGATGTGCCACGTAGTTCATTCACATGGAACCGGAGGAAACCGAGCACCTCGTGTGAAAGACCTTTATTCCACGATAACGTGCTCAGGGAGCTGTATGTTCTAGAGCATGTGACACAGAGGCGAGGTTCATGAGGCTGGTTAAGGAGAAGCAACCTGATTTTTCTGACTTTTGATCAAGCTAACTGACTTGAATAACTTTCCATCAGCTGTCATATAGCGACAGCTCCAGAATTATGGGCAGAATTTAGTTAGGATGGGATACACATCAAGAAAAAATACAGGACTAGGCACTCTGTGTTTTTTTTAGCATTTTATTATCGAGTTAATACAATTACATATAAATGCATAATTCTTAAAGGGTCCATGGTCTCCCTGTGCTTGGTGGGTTTCCTCCGGGTACTTCAGTTTCCTCCTACAGTCCAAAAGGCTAATTGGCTGTTCCCAAACTGCCTGGTAAGTGTGTGTGAGTCTGTCCAGGTGTAACCCTGTGCCTCGTGCCCAAAGTTCTCCCTTGTGCCCTCCTGTACTAGGCCTCCGGTGTCCCTGTACAGGATAAGATGTATAGAAGAGTGAATGAATGAATGAATAAAATGATTCCACAATGAAATTAAAACTCACCAATAAAGGAAGCACATTACATAAACAACCACTTTGCAGACAAAAAAATGTAAATAAATGGAAGCTGATGCATTTTGCATGCAAAAAAGGACCGTCAAAGTCCTCAGTAGAGCCGTGGGAGGTTCTGCAGGGTGCTGAGTAAAACTTAGTAGCTCATTTACTGTACTTTAGAATAAAAAGGATGTCGTACCAAATACTGCCTTTCTTTCAATAATTACTGTTTACTGGACTTTCCTGGAGTTTTATTTTTTAATTTTTTCACTTTTAATAGACATCCTTGCTCTACGGCACTTTTGCACAGTACTGTATCTCTTTGCTTCATTAACTCGCTCTCAGTTAAAGTTTAATTCAAGTGAATTTATTCCAAAAAAATAAATGCATTTTTTTTTCTTTTTCTTTTTTTAATTTTTTTTATATAGATCCTGTTTTACTTTGGAAATGAACAAACCGTATCTGAAGAACGAGTGGAACACTTAATGCATGAACCTTTCCGGTTCCATAAATTCATTTTAATTGCATAAATCAATGTCATTTAGTTGTATTTCTAGAGCACTTCTAACATTAGACACCGTAACAAAGCTGCTTTACACAAATCCACACCAGGCTCCTGCAGGGTCACGGGTTCAATCTCATTTCAGGTGGAGCATATGAAATGAAAAAGATCTGTATACACAAGGGATAAAATCTCCGGAGTAAATTACATCTCATAAATAGATTAACGAATGAGTAAATGCATTATGCTAGAACAAAGTAAATAAAAATGTATTATTTGAAGAATTATTATTATTTATTTCGATATCATGTGACAGTTGACTCCTCAACAAGACGCCTTTTACAAGCGTCCACATAAAGAGCCCCTATCAATGGGCAATACCATGTGACTTTTTTTGGGAAAAATATCACAAGACATTTTATTGCCTTTGCCCATTTTCTTTTTTCTTTTTTTTTTTACGCCAAATAGAGTAAAATAGAGAGATGAGTGCTCCCTCTGATATTAGTTAACTTTTTTACCTATAGACTTGCAGTTTCTATTCTTTTCACATCACAAGGATGATATATAAACCATCGATTCATCCAGTTTCTTTACCACTGGAGCACACACATATTCCCACACTATAGGAAATTTGGAAATGCCAGGCAGCCATAAACACATGTCTTGGGACTGTTGGAGGAAGCCAAAGTACCAGAAGGAAACCCGCAAGGCACAGGGGGAAACGTAAATGGTTCTTTTTGCATATCTATTAAAAATCACCTCGTTCCCCGAGCAACGTCTTATTACAATAAACTGTCCTGAATCCAGTTGAAGATTTAAATCACTAACAAGCACATTAGCCTCCCTAAGCCTCAAAACCTGTCCTCTTCTAGGTCACACTGGATGGTGTCCATAGTTGTATACTATAAAGTCAAATGTGCCCTGTATAATCGTATTATGAAAAAGAGACCTGGGATAAGGACAATACAGTCTAAGAGTAGAGCAGCAGCTCTTGGGTACAATTCTACAGTATCCAGATGAGATGTTTAAGTGGGAGTCTTTGGGAGCCATCCGTTTTAGGAAGCTTGATTTACACTTAACACCAGCGTTCCTCTGTTGATCAAGAACCTGTGAAACATTGGTGTGTCATCTGTCCAGGTTTTCTCACGAGGTCTACAATCAATTTCTGACCAAACCTCTCAAGCCTCCAAGGGCTAACAAAGTAGTACATGAGCCTTTAAGATGGACTCTTGTTGAAGGAGTCCATGGGAAGAAGAGCAGAATGTCACTAGTTTTGGAGTGAAATGAGGATAAACGTTTTTCAATGGTGAGCTGAAGAGTTAAAAAAATATAGCGAAACAGGTGATGTTTTTTTTTTTTTTTTTTTTGATGTTTGCACTGACCATACTTCACACCGAGAGTTATATAAGAAGGCGGCACGGCGGTGTAGTGGTTAGCACTGTCGCCTTGTAACTCCAGGGTCCGGGTTCGATTCCAGTCTCATGGAGTTTGCATGTCCTCTCCGTGCTTGGTGGGTTTCCCCCAGGTACTGCGGTTTCCTCCCACAGTCCAAAGACAAATTGCCCATTGTGTGGGTGTGTGTGCCCTCCGATGGATTGGCACCCTGTCCAGGGTGTACCCCGCCCTGTGCCCTAAGTCTCCTGTGACCCTGAATACAGGATTAAGTGGTATAGATGATGAGTGAGTTATATAAGAAGGGGTAGCTCGGTGGTTAAGGTGTTGGACTGATGATCCCGGGTTCGAGCCCTGATACTGCCAGGCTGCCACTGTTGGACACTTGAGCAAGGTCCTTCCTTTGGCCCAAGTATTTACTGTAGATACAATCGGGTGTCGAGCTCGCAACCAGACTTCATAAGTAACTGCCATAGAAACGACGAACAATGACGATGCTACTGTATCTCCAGAGTGGGGAGTATCTGTCAGATAGCACATGGACGGACTCTATCCTACCCGTACCTTATTTTATAGCTACTGTAAGAAGTAAATAAACAGTATGTTTGTGCTCAAACTGTGCCAGCTTAGATGGTTTGTCACCTGTGGAAACGGCTTTATGCTAACATCCACGGTTGTGGTTTTTCTGTCTGATTTTCTGTTTCTTGTTTATGATCTCTTTGTGTAAATGCCTGTGAAACAAACCCATGTTTCACACCGATATAATCTTGGAACTCTTATATAACTCTCGATTTGGTATTGATTTGGTTAAGCTCTATAGTGACGTCATGTTTATCTCTGAACCTTGAACACTAAGGACGGCTCCAACAATCCAAACTTTTTTTTTTTTAACGATATAAGGTCGATTAAAGATTCCTCAAGATGCCAGATTATAGAGTGTAACATTTGGGCTGTTCCTGCGTGCTGGTCTTTTTCTGAAGTGCTGGTAAGGAAGTGGATCAATCCAGCCAGTGCCTAAACTTGCTCATACATGTGATAGCAGCATGACGCAGAGAAGCGAGAAAACAGACTGGTAATAGATTTCATGAATCGGTGAGTCATCACGTCGTGCCGTAGAGCCTGCACACGTGCCTGTGTGAAATGAGCACAGGGTAGAGCCTAAATGAATCTAAACTGCTCGAGCCAGCCATTGTGTCTAGCGTACCATTAAATAGGGCTTTTCAATATTAGGTTGATTTTATACGATGATGGCTCAGATTGTAAATGGACCCATGGAAATTGCACGTCCATTTACGTGGAATTATTATTTTTACATGTTATTATTTTTTAAGTTCATTTACCCTAAGCTTTTAGACTTGAAAAAGCTTTGAGGCATTTGCTTTTGACCCAGTTCACATCAAGATTAATGCACTGGTTCGATGATCAACATTATGACTGGACAATAACTAATCTACAAACAAAGACAAACCAAAGTAGTTACTTTTTATAGACTGTTGCACTGTGTCCCAGAAAAGGCTTTTGACCTATTTTTTTTTTGTAGCATAGACCTCTGTCCTCTATATTATGGCAGAAAAAGCAGCAAATATTTTAAAATAATAATAAATGATGAAACACTTATGTGAAACTAATAGAATTAACCGAAAATTTACTGTAACAAATAAAGAGTTAAAGAAACACCTTTGTTAGAGATTTTTTTTTTCTGACTGTATTAGTTAGTTAGCTGGTTAATTTTTTGTTCATTTATGTTGTTATGTAGCACCTCGGTCCTGAAGGAACGTTGTTTCATTTCATCATGTACTGCATATGCATATGGTTGAAATGACAATACAAGCCTACTTGACTTGACTCGACTTGAAAAATGTCGCAGATATTCCGCATCTCAATTTGCAATACATCCTCATTCACCTACATTTGACACTTTTAATACAGTTATATACGTATTTACCTTTGTATATTGTACTGTATATTATCCTTTGCTTTGAAACATGGTTTGACGATCTTGCTAGTGTAACTACATGTCTGTTGTACCTAAATCCATTAGGTTTATAGAAGGTTCCGTTGCAACATTATATAACATAACATTCTTACCATGTTGGCTAATCAAAAAGAGCGGAGACGTTTTAGAACAAATGCTACTGTAAATAATGCTGATATCAAATTAAAGAAAAAGAAAAAACACTTTTAGAACAAACATTGATATACTTGCTTCTTTGTTACATACTGTACTGTGCAAACATCTTAAGCACAAACTTTGTTATACATTTTTTATTGATTTAGAATCAAATATTTCTGATTTTCAAACATCAATATTCCACGATAATATTAAAATCTAAATGGAAGCTGCTAGGTTTTGCATACAAAAAGGAAGCAGGTGCAACAGTCCAAGTCCTTATTACAGTAGATGCTAAGTAAAACTAAGTTGCTAATTTCCTTATAAAACTGCACAAATTGTACCTCAGAGTCAAACGAGCCCTCAAAGCACATGCCACACCAAATACTGACTTTGTTCGATGAATTACTGAACGTGTCTTTGCTCTAAAGCATTTATTTGCATGCGTTTTGCATAGTACGATGCATGTTACAATGAGTGCATTGAAGAAATTCAAAAACAACAATCTATTTTATTATTATTTATCATTTACAAAGCTACTTTCTGCATCTGTTGTTTTGCTAGTATTGCGATAACTCGAATGATTCCTTGTGCGTGATGTTAGCACTGTGTCGAAAGTCAAGGAAGTTTGCTTGCCCATTAATGAGATCTGTGATGTTTTCCCAAATCCAGGACTCTGTACAAAAAGCACAAAGTGCAGCCTCTGACTGTACAGAGCTCTACTTGACCGTCTGAGAGAAGGAGGTGAATGGGGGAGATATGAAGGACTGAGGTGTGACGATAGAGACAATGAAAACGCATATTCTTGAATAGTAGAAAGCACAGGTTGTTCTAAACATGGAGTTTGCATGTTCTCCTCATGCTTGGTGGATTTCCTCTGTTTGTTTTGGCATTTCCAAATTGCCCATAGTGTATAACTGGGTGTGCGACTTGTCTGTGTATTACAGTGGGATGGCACTGCAAGAGCGTACCCCACCTTGTACCCCGAGTTCCCCTGGTGATTCGAGCCTTTTTTGGAATTGCAGTTCATGATAAAAGGATGGATGAAATAAACATACACAATTATGGTATTATGGCTTTTCTTATATATTTATATTCCTATGAATTCGCTTTGGTGATCTGACCAGTTCCTCTGAAGTCTGAACGGATAGCAAACATCTGACTCTCTGTAGTGTTTGTTCTAGTTTGTTGACTAGTTGTAAGCTGGCAAAACTGGAATAAATGATTGCGTTCCACTAAAAACATTAAACACAAATGGTTTTTAATGTTTGACTAGTGGGTGGTTTAGGTGTTAAACTTTTTTTTTTCTCGCAATGACTTAAGCAATAACATCCACTGACAAGAACTCGCTTGTTTATCCTGCACTTCAGTCTAACGTACTTGCATTTGCTGCGGCACTAAAGCTAGAAAAGTCAGTGTTTTCATAACCATTATCAAACCATAATCCTTTACATATATTCTTTAGGATTAGAGCTCCTTGATTTTTTCCTGAAGCCTGGCACAGCAGTGCAGACTTTTGTCCTCTTAGGCAAAACTTGATCTCCTGTAATCATATCACTGTACTTTTTTTGTTGGACCACGTTTTGCTTCAATTTACGTCCGTGGAATAGTTTCAATAAGCTTATGCAATGTCACATGTATTTCCATCCAGACAGATATTTATTCCTCTCCAAGATCTTGTATTGATGATGGGGGAGTCAGATCGTTATGTAAAACCTTCTCCGGCACATCCAGGCATGATGGGTGCATCACTTCATCTGACTCTCTTCTTTCTTAGTACCCTGATGCACTAATCACTCTGGACTCATCAGACCATGTGACCTTTGTCCAATGCTCCACTGTCCATTCTTTATGCTCCATCGCAAATTGGACATTAGCTTCATTAGCTGGTTTTCTTAAGGCTACACAGCTGTTTAGTCCCAATCCCTTGAGTTCTGCATTGCATTGTGCATGTGGAAAAGCTCTCCCTTATTAAGTCACAAGAGTGGAGATTATTATAACAGCAAAGGAGAACTAGATCTGAAAGGGATGTTAAAAAAGCAAATATGGGTGTGAAGATCTGGGCCTGTATTCATAAAATCTTCTTAAAATTCTCTCAGAGAGCTCCTATCTTAGCATAAATAGTCCTAGCGGGGAGTCTTAGACTAAAAGTGATTTAGAAAACGTCTCCGAGCAGCTCTGAGTAAGGAAAGTACAAAAACATTTATCTTAGTGAGGAGGTGTGGTTGACCCCCGTTGCTAGGGATGATGCAACAATTCAAGGACTGTGATTGGTTGATAAAAAAATAACCTCTGACCTCTGTAAAGGTCTTAAAAAGCATCCTTTGTGAAAATAGAATTCATGATAATAGAATAGACAGTGAAATCATAATGTTTGTATATAAAGAAATTGTATAATCATGACTACAGGCTACTTTAGTACTACTACTACTACTACTACAGGCTAATCATCTTAAAGGTAATTAAACAGCCAAATGTTGAAATACTTTTGAAGCAACCAATTTCCACACAGTAGTTACTATATTTAAGTTCTTACATTTATTTACTGTACTGATTTTATTACTTGTGATCCATATCAGATTGATGGGAACAAAATGGCTCAGCTTTTACCAATTTACATGATTGCAGGACAGTCTGTTTAAGTTGCACTTTTTGATAGGATGTAGCCAACAATCCAAGAGAAATGGAAGGAAGTAAAAGAACAAGAAAACCAAATTGGACAGAAGAGCAGCGTTTACTTTTAGCCTTTCGTTCAGTGTTTGGAGAAATATTTCTTCTTTCCGCCATTTTGTCCTCTGCTATAGAAACTCTTCTTCTTAAAAGTCCACTTTTCTACTCTTAACAATTTTTACCTTAGGAGCTGCTTTTCGGGCTAAGATGTTTTGTGAATCATTTTTATCTTTACTAAGATTTAGTCCTAAATTTAAGTGGAAATTCTAAGAAAATTTCATAATTCTAAGAATTTTCTTAGAATTTCGTCACTAGGAGCAACTTTTAGGCTTAAGAAGCTTTGTGAATACGGACCCAGGTGTTTACAAACTTTTGGCCATACAGTGTAAATTGCATTCATAGCAGTTGCATACATACATAACGATGATAAAGTAGAATTTTAATATATGAACTTAGAGACAAAACTCTCTTTGATTCTTTGTTTGTTGCTGGTGTTATCAGGAACTGCTGGAGGACAAACTAGTTTCATTTTTAGCGACTTGGAACATTTGGGAGCATTTATTATTTTATTTATTTATTTTTTTTGAATATGGCATTTATTCCTATTATATATAAACAAATGGAACGGTTACCTAATTCATGTAAATCTCAACCAGCCTTGTTGCTCCTAACCGTGAGGACTCTGTGTTCTCAAATCTTCTGCCAAAAGTATTCATGACTATGAATGAGCTGCTCAAGGCTGTTCTTAATGTTACAAAACTATGGTGTGTAAAGATGGTACTGTATGGACATTGTGCTTTAAAGGAAGTGATATGATGATTAAAAAAGAAATCAATTGGATTTAGGTTGCCTTTTATTTTACAGATGTATAAAAGGACTGAAAGACATTATCATTCTGAATATCACACTTTTTTTTAATAACTGGAATATCAGGTTGAGTTGAAAAGGTTACACAAGCTAAATGTTACACAAGCTTTTTTATCCCACCAGAATAGAACATGAGAAGGAACACGTTCTCACAAATAGTGTCTCAGATGTGATTCGGTCACAGACACGAGCCAAAGGTGAACTCGAACTGGAGTGTTGTTTTGTTTTAACAGTTTATAAAGTAAAAGGTTGCTCGAGGTGTTGTAAAAGTTTGTTGATTCTTTTCAGATGACCGCATGTCTCAGCACATTTTACTGCTCTAATAGTACAGCAATTGACTAAAGACCAACTTTTTTAAAATTATTATTATTGGAGAATGACACCTGGTCTTCGATTCTCACTTTGCCGAAATAATTATTATGCAAAATATTTCAATAATTATGCGGAAGGCCTGGGTTCGATCTCCAGCCAGTACCCAAACTCCAGCCACTGGATGCAGTGGGAGAGTCCCAAGCCTGGATAAAATGGGAGGGTTGTATCAGGAAGGGCATCTGGTATTAAATGTGTGCCAAGCTTGTATGTTCCGGACCGGATGGTCCACTGTGGCGACCCCTTGCTGGAAGCAGCTGAAAGATCAACAACTGTTTCAATGTATTTAATATGATGTCTGTTATTCTTCAAAACATGCTGGATACGGAGTCAAAAAGATGTCTGCAGTACCCTGGTGTCACTCACTCAATCCATGCCTGCTTGATTGCTGCCTGAATATCATGGACAGAAAGTGGTTCCTTGACTGCTTCTTCACTATTCACCAACAGTTTTCTATTAAGTTTAGATCTGGAGATGACCCAGGCCATGGCTCCTGAAGCTCACTAGTTCTTCAGTTTATTAGCACAACTCTTCAGCCAGATAGGCTGGAACTAATTAGTGACATTACTTGTTTTGTGAATCTACTGTATGCTGCACAGTACAGGGGGAAAAAATGGTATTTAAATTTGATATATTCTGTATCTGAAATTTGGTAACATGGTGGTGTAGTGGTCAGCACTATGGCCTTGCACCTCCAGGGTTGAGGGTCTGTGTGCATGTTCTCTCTGTGCTTGGTGGGTTTCCTCCAGATCTTCCAGTTTCATCACAGGACACAAGCATAGACACTCACACTCTCATTCTTTGGACTGTGGGAAGCATGTGGAGAACATCTAAGCCATTGTTCTGCCTTGAAGATTAACATGTCAGGGATTAAGCCTCCCATCTACATGCACTTCTTGCAGCTTTTATTCCATGGGGACACATTGGGTTGCCAGTCCCTTTGAATTATCTCCAGATGTCTTCTTTGTACAGCACCTCAGGTCAAAACATTATGAAAATCTGCTCTAATTGACCCGAATATACGAAAGTAATGGTTATTATATAAATGATTATTATTAGCTGTTTTCTTTAGTATAAAATGGCTTGGTAATTAGAGGAAGACCCCCTCCCCTGCATAATTTAATTAATTCCTGGTCATTTGACTGGCATGCCTCTAATCCATGTGTAGGTGTTTGTGATGACCTACTTAAATATGTACCTGCTCCCAAAGACAAAATATAAGTCAAGGAATTAAAAACTAAATATCCAAGAACTAATACAGACAAAGAAACTTGAACTTGATGAAAACAAGATCCTGTTCTTTTCTGTAATAACCTGAAACTGACTGGCATCCTTTGCTTTGACAAATCTGCTTTCAATTTGTGGTTTAACAGAGTATTTACAATAACAAAGCAAAGAAACATGACATGACACGGCACATGGACAATAATAACGAGAGCCCTAATCTAATTTTTTTTTTTTTTTTGCATGACTTTTAGAGGCCTTTAGAATGCAGACAAACAATTTCATTAGCTGGTCATGAGAATTTAGTTGCAAACTGCAAACTGCTCCAGCATTCTCGGGTTTAAAGGGTTTCTTAGTGTTTTTCAAAGATATTTGATAGGATTCAGATCAGAGTTCATAGGAAATAGCTTCTTCAGATAATCCAGTGCTCATTAACTTGCTTAAGGAACCATGACCTGTAACTGTGATAGAACTTCCTGACACTGGAAAATATGTTTTTCTCTTGAATGCTTTTGGTGTGCCCTGCATGAGCCTTCTTCATGTTTCACAGTAGTCAAGGTGTTCTTTTATTTAAGAAGTTCTCATCTACGGTTATGCTGGTAACTTGATAGAAAGCTCCACTTTTTTTCTCACCTATCCAACGGACATCCTCCCAGAAGCATTGGGAAAGTTCCAATCTGGCTTTTTTTTTTTTTAATTGCCCTTCCAGGTCTTCCTTTATTTAATGTTTATCTAATGTTGCTTGAAAAGTGATGAACCATAGGGACATCAAGCTGCTTTGGGTTGATCTTATAACATTTTCCATTAACATGCTCATACAATGATACCAAGCAGCAAAACGACTACTTTTCTTCATTTCATTAAGTTGGATGATTGATTACAAGATTAATCACAGGAGTTAAGACTTAGATTACACCAAATATTTTCTAAGGATTACCAACAAAAATGTCCAGGCCATTTTAGAATATTTTAAGTCTTGCCCTTAGCACTGGAGTTCCCCAGGTATGCGCACTGTGCCCTCTGTTATTCTCCCCTTATATCCACGACCACATACCTGCCTATACTTCCAACAGCATTATCAAGATCGCAGATATCACCTACTTACATGTCCTCACAGGTCTGATCACAGGTACTGATGAGACGGCTTACAGTGAGGAGATCCTGCAACTAGTAGCATAGTGCGAGGACAACGACTTGGAACTCAACACCAAGCAGACGACTGCTTGGCAATCACACTCTGACTCCCATTCTCATCAACAGAGCTGTTGTTGAGCGTGTACCCAGCTTTGAGGTCTCAAAGGACCTAATCTGGTCTCTGAACTCCTCTCACCTCATTAGAAAGGCACATGCTCTGAAGAGACTTAAAAAGTCCCACCTTTGCTCCATAACACTGGAGAACTTTTACCGCTGTATCATTTAGAATATCCTCACAAACTGCATGTCTTTGGAAGATGTCTCTGCATCACTTCTGCTTCGGAATGCAATGCAAAGGATGGTGCAAACGGCCCAATGAGTCATTGGTATTCAGCTACCCATTGAATGGAGGACATTCACAAGTACTGATTCTTTATCTTCTTTAGGCGTTATCAAAGATTCTCCTCACCTCAATCATGGACTCTTCATGCTTACTCCATCGGGCAAGTGCCTCAGCACCCGCGAAAACAGACTTTTTCCCCCTACCGCTGTGAACAGCTCATCACAGAATGTTAACAAATAAACGATTGTACTGTCACTATCAATCTTTATTTCTCTGCATCATCCACTATGGATCTTTGCACCACCCATAATTTATGTTTATGCGTAAATAGAAAGCCAAGCAAAGGGAATTTATGAATTTTAATGCACGATCTTTCAAAAGAGTCAATCCATTTTTCATTTTGCAATGATTTTTGGGTGGCTGGAACAGATTATCTGCATTTACATTATTTCTTATCAATTAAAAATATAAAATTCCCAACACTAACTTTTCCGCCTTAAAACCCACCTCCAGAAAAGATTAATCTAATGTAATCTAATGTAATCTAATTTAATCTAATCTAATCCAGACTAAGCAATAATTTATCTCTTTTTACACTTTCTTTGCTTTACTCTATGACATATTAAAGGCATGTAGTTACACATGAGACAATTTAATTGAAAAAAAAATATTTTATTTAATCTCTTAATTTAAAAAATAATTTTATCTCTTGTTTAGCAGGAATGAAGCCTTGTTTCAAAGATGCCATCTTGCCAACAAAAAACAAGATTTTGCAGCTGTTCCCTCACCTTTCTGGATTTCTTTCCTCTCTTCTGAAGTTAATGAGATGAAAAAAGGCAGCTTGTTGTGTTAATAAGAAACTGTAAAGCTCTCTGAGACGTGCAGCTGGGGGTTGTGGTGGCTCAATGATTCATGCTGATTGAATCATCAGGAAGTCGAAGGTTCCTGCACTGTAAACCCAAATAAGTTGGCAAAACTCAAAAAATTTTAGGTAATCAGTTACATCAAAATTAATGCAAGTAATGATGTTTCCAATTTTATTTAAAAAGAACTATCAGTTTTTGAGTTTGTTGTACTCATTCATATTAATCGTTCTTTACTTGCATTATTGAGTAGCCTAACTCATACTATTTAATAGCAATTTTCATTTTTTATTAGTTATTGCAAATCAAATAAATTGTTGTTGGTCTTTGGGCTACGTGTTGCCACAGCAGACAATCCGGTCCGCACACAAGCTTGGCACAGGTTTTACCCCAGATGCCCTCCCTGACGCTACCCTCCAATCTTATCTGGGCTTGGGACAGGCTCTTCACCAAGTTGTTGGGAATTGAACCTGGGCCGATCACATGGCAGGTGAAGCACCTACCACTGAGTCACCAGTGCCCTATTGCCCTGATGACATCAGACACATCAGACGCTAGGCTGAATGATTCTAAGTTGGTGGAACTTTAAGGTGACAGTTACTGTTACTTAAGTACTTACAGTTACTTAAAATATCAGATTTGTTCAGCTAACTTGAAAAGTGTCATTTCTACAAACTCATAAATACCAAAAAGTTCTAAATACTCATAAGGTCTATTAATTTGATCTAACTCTAATTATGTAAGTTAACAGTACTCAATATGTTTAATTACTTTGAGCATTAGGGTTTAAAGTGTGCACCAGCACCAGAAAACCGCTATTGTTGCACCCTTGAGCAAACTTTACATGAAAGTGTTCAGAACAGATGGTTGTTGCTTTTTCTCAGGACCACGTGACCAATATCACCATATCAACAACACTTTTAAATCCTTTTTTTTGTTCGAACACCTGCCATACAAGTCCCACGCTTTCCTCATCTAAGGATAAATCTCTCGCCGTGGGATAAATCAGATGATGACTTTTGACTAAAATGCTGTTTATCCTGATTCTTATAGAACATTTGTACCCTTCTGTTTGGAATAATCTGGTCAGGTTATGTAAAGACAGGATTGCCTGCCAGGCTCTAAAATAAGGTTGGGTTATATGATAGACCTGATAGCAAGACGGTTATGTGAAGGAGTTAGTTTAACATGTAACTGCTCTCAAAGACAATATATCAATCAAATAAACACTGACTCATCGTCTATACCGCTTTATTCTGTATACAGGGTCGTGGGGGTTTGGAGCCTATCCCAGAAGACTTGGGGCCTGAGTTTTGGGGACAGGGTGCTAATCTATTGCAGGGCATACACCCACCCACACACACACACACACACACACACACACACACACACACACACACACACACACACATACATACACACACACACACACATACGCTCATTCACAATTTGGGAATGCCCAACATGTCTTTGGACTATGGGAGAAACCTGGAGAACCAGAAGAAAACCCCCAAGGACAGGGAGAACATGCATTCTGCATTCACACAAACCCGAGGTGAGAATCGAACCCGGACCCTGCATTGTCCGGGGGGGTGTAATAATGTCCAAAGTGCAGAATAAACTGTTCTTACATGAAGAAGACGGTTATATATACTGTATATACCATCTTATATACAGTACACACTATATGGGCAAAATGTTTAATTATTGAATTCAGGTGTTTCCAACTTTGTGGCCACCGTTTTGGGGAAGACCCTTTTCTATTCCAACATGACTGTGTCCCAGTGCACAAAGCAAGGACTACTACTTTATAAAAAACATGGTTTGATGAGTTCGGTGTAAAAGAACTTGACTTTGGGATGAACTGGAACGGAGATTGCAAGCCTGGCTTTCTCGTCCAACATCACCGCCTGACCTCATAAATACTCTACAGGATGAATGAGCAGGAATTCCCACAGAAACACTCCAAAATCTTGTGGACAGCCTTCCAGGAAGAGTTGAAGCTGTTATAGCTACGAAGGGGGGGACAACTCCATATTGAAGAATATGCATTTGGATGCAATGTCATTGCAGATTTGGCCAAATGCATGATTATATATAGAGATTTTGGAAGTAATCTGAGGTGGAGTAGAGCAATCGACACTACTTATGTTATCTCCTCCTTTAGGGTTACACAACCCGCGTTTGTCATTATATAAGTGAGCTACATAATGCGCCAATGGGAGGGTGCCTTTGAGGTCACGTGCTGCACAGTGGGCGGGACGAACATGAGGTGTTTATTGTTATGTAGCGGGGTGGACAGACCGGTCCTGCTGAAACCCCCCTCATTCTTTCTTCTTTCTTTGTTTGTTTGGGTCTTTTCTTTCTTTGAATGATGTAGCCGGTGTCTTTTATTTTGTTTCATTAAAATGGAGTGGGTTTGGACGGACTTTAAAAACGGAAAGCAGAAGTGTTGGAAGGCGCGGAGAGGCGAGAGGGAGTCGGTGGAGAAAGGGAGCTGATGGGATTATGGGGAGGGCAGTTTACCGGAGAGACCGTGTCTTATATAAACACTGATGAAGCACCTAGAACAAAGCGAGGTCGCGTGTGTGTCTTGCACGCGCTTGAGACGTTACCGCGATAGTTAACGGTTAGTGCGTAACCGAAGACCTTTTTCAACCTTTATCGAGCTGAATACTGCTTAATTCTCATTCAACTTTTTTTTTTTTGCTAAATCGTTCTACAAGTGTCCCGTGTAGTAGCACAGATATCCCGGTGTGTGTGGAGCGCGCGAGCCCGGATTGTGAAACATTCTACGTAATTGGTAGGCGATTAGAGAGAGAGAGAGAGAGAGAGCGAGCGCGTGCGATCTGGTTCGTTAATGACTTCACATTTCATTACGGCGTTTAAATGCGTTCTGACGTCATGGCCTGTCCAGATCCGCCTCTAGTCATTCCAGCATGATGGGGAGGTAGCGTGGGGATCACCAAAGATCTGTAGTATTTATTGATGTGTAAACTATAGAGGTAAGGTTTCAGCCCGAGTGAGGATGGACACCGGGATCCAGAGCTCGTCTGAGCATTTCGCGCACGACCCGAGCGCACCCGGTGTGTGTTCGGAAATGCTGGAAGTGGCCGAAGAGGCATGCCGGGCCGGAGACTACGAGCTGGCCGTAGAGATCTATTCATCCCAGCTCTCCGAGCTCCACCAGCCCGATCGCGGGCTTTGCCTACGCAAAGCAGACGCGTTAGCCCGCGCCGGACGGATAGCCGAGGCTTTGGACTCGTACTGCGTCGCCGCGGACCTGCACCGACTCCGCGCGGAGGAGCTGCGGCTCTTAGTGGAGAGCATCGCGCGCACGATCCGGGTCAAGGAGCTGCAGGCCACCTGTTCGGACCCGGACGAGCTCGAGGACGATCACGATCT
Organism: Clarias macrocephalus; assembly: GCA_011419295.1. NCBI lineage: Eukaryota > Metazoa > Chordata > Actinopteri > Siluriformes > Clariidae > Clarias > Clarias macrocephalus. The sequence continues at coordinate 23,689 of JAAGKR010006258.1, read as the reverse complement.
GTTTTCGTGTCGCCTCTGCAACTGCCTGCTCTCCGAGCCCACCACGCTCGTGTGCGGACACTCGTTTTGCAAACGGTGCCTGGAGGACGCCGGAGTCAAGGAGTGCAAGTCGTGCCGCACGAGCGTGAACCGATCGTGGTGCACGAGCGGCCTCCGGGCGAACGTCATTCTCAGCGGCCTGCTCGACAAGTGGTTCGAGGCGGAGAGTAAATCCAGGAGGTGCTGGCTCGAGGGGGAGAGCTTGTGGAAGAAACAAGAGCTACAAGGCGCCCTGGAGAAGTATAACCAAGCCGTGGAGCTGGGTAAGCCACTTCAGTAATGGATCGTGTGTGTATGTGTGTGACCTGGTCGCGTGGTAATGCAGCACCGGTGGTTGGTGTGACCTACTTCTACTGGTAGCAGTTATAAAACGACTAGAGGGCGACATTTTTGCGTCTGAGACACCCGGGTTTCTCCTCAACACCCCCCTTGGACCAGTTTCTAAAAATAACATGGAGTACCCTCAGAATACAAGACTAGACCAGACAACATCCACCTATAACTAATAACAGATGAGATATAAATAAATAAACTCAAACTTATTATAACTGAATTAACTCTTCTTCAGTCACCCGCTCGCCCATAGAAAAGTGCACTGTAGAAATGATGTGTGCATGACTACTAAATAAAACTAGCCCCTAACACTTACAACAGTGGTCCAGATATAAGGGAGTAATTTTAGCAGCAGGTAATTAAAGTATTAATAATGAACTACATGTCTGTTACTCTTAGAAATAGCCTGAGAAAGGCACATGGGTCAAAGATGTACAAAAGGGTTCATGTGAACTTGCAGTTATTTAGGTAATATTACAATAAAACACCACATAAATATGTAAAATGAATGGAAATTTAATTTTTAGGAAGTAATACTATTTATGCCTTATAACATGATCATAAAATGACGTCTTGATTGTTATTGAAGATCTGTCCATTTCAAAGTTCTGTTCATTTCATTTAAAATGCATTTTTCCATTTTTCTTAAACATGCCATCCAATCATAATCACAAAAGGATTTATTACATTAATATAGTCTTATTATTATTACTATAGTCATCTATTTGCTTCTGACCCATATACACCTACATCAAACTTCAGGCTTAATTGTGTCATCTCAGGAGAATTCCCTGTCCTCTGGAACGTGATGATGTCTTATGACTTGCTTTTTGATACACAGAGTAAATGAGGTCATGTAGGTCCTGCTTTTAAATCTTTAAATCATGTCTTACAAAGGAGGTCAAAGTGAAGCTGGATTGACTTATGAATCTGCACTCTAGCTATGTAAGTCTGCATTCTCTTTCTGTCTGCTAGCTGCTCACGCCTGACCTAATTCAGCCCACCAGGCAGTATATTCTGACCAGTTTATGCAAAGGGAGATGGCTGGAAGCAACTGGGTGGTGGCAAAAGGCAAGAAAATAGTGCAGCTGTATACTAAAGATCAAGATGAGAAACAGTAAATGCAGAGAACAACAGCGGGCTAGTTTTCTAGCATTGTGATTCTGGATGTCTCAAGACACATACTCGTGTCAGGTGCCTTTTATTATCTCCAGGGCCCTTATCGTGCAAGTCTGTATCTGTGCTCTTTTTAAAGGGTTCACAGTGAATGAATTAAAATACATACAGTGAGTGCCTCAAGTTTATAAAAAAAAGTTCTCTACTTTCTACCAAGATGACTTGGTTGAGAACAAAAATCCAGATTGTGAAATAGACTGAATAAATAAACATCAGGGTCTACTCAACCGCATCACAAGTCAACAGTACAGGGACACAGAGTTCTCAAAAATGTGTTTTTCTGGTTGGTGAAAAATGTCAGCACATACAGTCAAGGTCTCATTTAACGGTGCCGGCTTTCCAAGAAAATGTTGTTATTGCCAGAGAGCTGCTTTTGAAAGTCGAAATTCTGTCAAAAGATGAAATATTTTATTAGGAACCTTTAATGAGAGCTCTAGTCATAGTCTGTAGGCAATCTTTTTAGAGCTAAACATTTCTGAGCTTGAGTACCTCAAGGAATATCTCTCTGTAAAAGTAACCATAAGTGCGCACTACCCAGTTTGTTTTTTAACAAAAGGGATTCAAGTAAAATATTTGAATGATCTATTTAGCCAAACGGTGAACTGAATGTCATGACTAAAAGGATGTTGCTATGTCTAAAGAAGCACTTCGTTGGGTTGTAAATGCCAAATCTCTGGTTTGCTTCATTCCTGAAGCTGTGATAAAAATGTAATATTAGTAAGGTGATAAAGTAATAATTCCAAGTAGTATTAGATGGGGGGGGGGTATTTTGATTTATAAAGACAAGCACTAGTATCTAATGCCAGGGTTGGCCTTTGTCACCCAGTGTTGGCCTTCTGCACCGAACGTTGCCCATCTGCAGCCGGGTTTGGCCTTTCCAATTATTCCTGGCCTTCCACCACCGTTGCTGGCCCTCCGCAGGCAGGGTTTGCCTTCTGCAGTCAGGGATGATATAAGATTTACAAAGACAAGCGCAGATAAAGATTTTGATATAAGATTTACAAAGACAAGCGCAGATAAAATCTAGTCTCTAATGCCAGTGTTGGCCTTCCACAGCCATGGTAGGCCTGCATCATACAAGGCATTTATGACAGTCCTTCATTACTCAAGATTGCCTTCATCAACAAGGGCTGGCCTTCCTCACCCAGTGTGCTCCTTTCTCAGCAAGGTTGGGCTTTTCTCAATTAAATAAAATTGGAGGTGGCCCTTTCTCATTCATGATTGGGCTTCGGCATAAGGGCAGCCAGGGTTGGCCTTGGCAAATAGTGCTGGTTTTCCACAACCATCTCTAGCCTTTAACACGTAGGGTTGTCCTTCCGTAGGCAGTGTTGGCCTTCCACAGCCAGGGATGGCTTTCCCAAATTTTTGGTCTTGTACCCAGAAGGGTTTTTTTTATGACTTGTGCTGGCTTTCCCAAGAAAGATCCCACAAGCACTATAAAAGGGAAATGGAAACTTGTAGTGTGATTCCTTGGGTTGTATTATTGTACAGTTTCCCCCCTTTGATTGAAGTGATCCTCGGGCTCTTGTTGTTAATTTTTCTAACACGGCTGTTCTTATTGGGAAATTTCTTCAGTCCTGTCTCACATGAAAATAGTTCCATGTCACATTATAACACAGTCAATCCAGTGAAAAAGCCCTGATTAAAATAGACTGAAATAAATCTTTTTATTAATTCAATGCAGACAATGTGCTGCACTGAAAAGCTAAAAACCAATCGCATTGCGCTTGACTTGCAATGAAAAGTAATCAGTGAGGTATGACTGTTTAAGAATTCAGTGCTATAATCATGTCAGAAGTTATTTTAATTTAGCTTTCTGCATCGTATTTCACTTCCGTCATTTAGTTGGATCTGTGCTACAGTGTGCTGTATCACAGCCCTAAGCTTTAATCAGGGAAATGTTCATTGACAAGACATGACAACATCTTAGAGCTTGAGGTTTACTTTCGTGGAAGCATTATCACAGTTTTATTGGCTCACTTCTGCACCTTCCACAGTTTCCACAAACATCATACCTTTCAAACCTCCAACGAAAACTAAATAACAGTCTAACAGTCAGTCAGAAAGTGTTTAAAATGTATTTACAGGCCAAAAAAGATGACGCTAGCAAATCCTTTTATCTTTGGAGTATGTTTCAGAGAGAGGGATTTCCTTCTTGGCTGTCAATCAGTTCAGAGATATCTACCCTAATCGGCTAACTTCTGCCATAATTACTGACTACATGCAAACGTGGTATTGTGTGGTTTGGGACTTAGCCTTACTGTTCCTTCCACTCTCTCTCTCTTCCTCTCTTCACTGATGGAGCGCGTGGGCGCTCATATTGGCGGTTTCGTCTCATATCATCTCACAACATGCGGCGAAGGCAGCCAGTGAGTAAACACATATGCTCAGTTGACACTCTGTGCTGGAAAGCAGCCCGGGTATAAGATTCTCCCTTCTTTTTTTTTCTTCAGTTTCTTTGTTGCTCGAACATGACAGCTTAGTTTTGAACGCAACCACTCACGTGTCTAGTCATAGTTTTGTGCATTAGTCACGCTTCAGTCAGCCAGGCGGTTGAGTAAAATGCAACCTATTGTCAGCGGCGCAGGGGATTGGGATCTCTTGTTTCAGAAAGCCTCTAGCCGAGAGCCGGTCTCATTTGTGGCGACCCGAATTCCCTGTACAAAACGACGGACATAAATAGATCGCTTACGAAACGTCATATTTCGGGAACTTGCGATTCAATCTGCTTCCTGTTTTAGGACGTTATACAATTCGAAAATACATTTTGACCCCAAAAGAAGTGGCTTAAATGAGATTTTCATTTTTTTCTCTGTTCGTCAAAGTGGTGCCGGGTACCTTTGCATGACCTTTAGTTTGGTAACCTTTATTGAGTGAGAAAGCTTTCAGGTTACACAAAAAGCCTTTTGACAAAGCCCTAGATAGAACATTCTGTTTTTAGATAGAACACTGTGGTGTATATCAGAAAACAGGTTTCAGCTCCAGATGAGCTTACGTTACATAAGGTCTGGGTCAACGTGATCTATCTTTACCCAGATATGGTAATAAACTCCGAAGCTGAAATAGGACGTTCCTGCTCATGCCAGCCCTGGTTTTTTGGTAGTGTGTCATGGCAGCGATCGGTCTGTTCTAATGAAGAGAACCACGTGAGGACGCATTAGCAGAGCTACGTGATTGGATTGTACTCCATGTATATAAAATGTGCCATGTTTATAGCTTTGAGTTATAGAATGGTGACAAATCAAAGAAAAATTAATTTAAAAATGTGCTTACCAGGATAGTTGTTGAGTGACCTTGTTGTTCAGACACTGATGGAATATATAGATTGTTTGGATATTGTTTCAGTAGAAGCAGAAACTAAGATGACATCAGTATGTAGATCCATGTGAAAGACCACACACCGGACAACCACGATGTGCTAATACATTTGCGATTAAATGAGTTATGCAGATTAATCAATCGTTTGTTGATTGATTATATTCTTTGAGTCAGTTGATTAATTTTTTATTCAGAATTTATTCACAGTTTTAATACTTTAAAACATGTAAGGAATATAGCAGCTTGAGAGAACTCAGACAGTAAACATAAGTGCTATTAGACTGAATCACTCTATTGTTTTAAAAATAAAAAAACACCTCCCATAATTTTGTTAATCATAATGCAAGCTTGTTCCCCCTCTCAGATAGTTTTTGGTTCTGCAGGGTTTTGTCTCTGTGTGATTGCTTACTTATTCATAACGACTTAATTTTTTCCAGATTTTCTGCTGGCTTTGAGTTGAACTGTAACTAATAATAGTAATAATAATTAACATTCCTTACAAACATTTCCCAATAAGCATTCTTCTAAATCAGTTAATCAAATTTATAGGTTCTTTGTGAGCTTTCTTTTGATATATGAGCACCTTTATTTCTGGGCTAGAGAAACACAAAGCAATGCTCGGAAAAAGTAGAGACGGGAATCATCACGAATCAGCTGATAATATCACGATTTTATAAATATCACAATTTGATTTAAAAATAAATAAATAAATAAACAAACTTGGCGAATAATTCACTCCTACCACACAGCTGACTGTCAACGTGCAACGGTTTATTTATTAATTTTTTTATTTATCATTGAATTTCGTTGTATTGAGTAGTTAAATATTCTAAACACCTTTAAAATGCCAAAAATTCCTAGAAGGCATCAGCAGATTTTGAAAGGAAAGCGTAAACCCTGCCAAGCTTAACTTGATAAAATGATATATTGTTCTTAATGAGTGGATTTGTACAATAGATTTTTTCCCCCTCCTACAGCATCCTCTGTGGCTAGTTTGCTAGCACAGCGAGCTGAATTGCACATGGACATGAAGAACTTCAACCAGGCTATCCATGATGGGGACAGCGTGTGTCGCCTCGTACCAGCATCATCGAAGGTGAGACAGTCGCACTTGTAGATTTCCAGAAATAGGATGCAGATTTAGTCTTCCCATACCAAAACTGATTATTTCCCTTTAGCCACACACCATTAACCTAATAGATGAATACGAGAATTTGTCCTTGTCTAAATAATACAATCAGTATGAACGTTGAAAGGTATTGCATCTCATGTAGACAGTACATCTATACAGTATCACAAAAGCCTACTGAGCATGTAGAAGACCGGAAATACAGTGGTGTAACTGCACCATCACGGCCAATCACAAGCCAACCAACCAAGCAGGTGAACTTTTCTACCTGTACTTCTGGATATGCAAATAAGACACAGCTCTTTCACTCACAACGTGCTGCAGTCAAGGAAATGCAAGTAGAGAAGGTTGCTTCAAATCTGCTCGAACCTTAATAATAATAATCATAATAATAATAATACATTCACAATGTAATTATTAATAAATGAGATTAGATGTTGTACTAGAACAAGTTGCTGTTCTTTTGCCTGTTTTACCTTAACACAAACAAACACAAAAACATTGCCTGGCAACAAATCCAGGTACAGTATACGGCTCATTAGTCATCGGTAAAGATACATGATGTAGGCAGCATCATCTTATTAGGTATGACACTGTGTCGCAGTGTGCTACAGTATTCTGTATAGCCACCCTTCCACTACCCATTTCACTATTTTCTGCCCCGCCAAAGTCATTACTTACTAATTTCATTCCCCTGTAATAAAGTGTTTCAATTTTTTTTTTCTCTTGGCGGCCGATCCAAAGCGAATTCCCTCGCCTTGTTCTCAGTGTTCCCAGGGCAACATCTGGCTTCACCATGATCCTGGCGGGAATAAAGCCGCTCACTAACAATTGATGGCTGGAATTAATTTTAAACTAAAACATTTAGTATGAAATTTTTTCATTGTTGCTGTCAAACGTTCACTTCAAGGGATGTGACTAGGATACACAAATCATTTTACCAATTTACTAAATGCAAACCAGCTGGAGAACACAAGTCATATGAAAGGGTCATCCTGTTAAATCTAAGTAAAAAGCTTCAAGTCTGAAATTGTCCAAGTAAGCATATTCAGTTTTATCCAATTAATTTTTATTTGTATAGCGCTTTTTCTTTTTTTTTTTCAGAATAAAAAAAAAAAAGATGGAAAATGTGTAAAAAAAATGTATATGAATCAAAATGATCAAATTGACACAAACCCATCTGGTCCAATCCCAAATTGCTAGAAAAGCTGGAGGCGCCACCCCCACAACCCACAGCACCCAAACATTCCCCTGCCAGTGTCCTGGTGTCCGACACCACAGCACACCCCCAGAGGTCTTGTGAAGTCATGCCCCAAGGGACCAAAGCTGCCCCGGTGGCACAAGGAGAACACAATACTGGACACAATGTTTCACGTTGTAATGTTGTGGCTGATTGGCGTTTATATAACAGACTTTATTTGCGAGCAACAGATTAGCCATGTCAAATGATAAAAAAGGCAGTCCAAAACGCTTTCTTAATTAATGATAAAATGACACATTTTATTTATATAAAAAAGATTTCCCCCATCGTATTGAAGAATTTTTATTTCATCTGATAAAGCTGCAGTTTGTAAATGTTTAAAGCCCTCTGCAGCCTGCGAGGTGGATTACTTAAAATGAAAACATTGTCGGACTGACCCACTGTCTCCAGTCAAACTGCGGCTATTTGAAAGAATTTATTGTAGATTCCATGCATGGTGGTGCTTTTATGTTTTTATAATTTTATGATTTCGTACAGGTCTATAAACACATTCTGCACTTTTAATGTTGCAGTGTTAATGCTTTTTGTACTAGGCCTGTTTTTGATCTGGTGCATCAGTAATGAGAATTCGGGCATTAATGTGATTTCCTGTCACCAGGCCCACTACCTTAGGGCCAAGGCTCTCTGCTGCGCCGGCCGAAGAGAAGAGGCTCTGCAGGAGTATTTTATCTGTGTAGCACTCAAGCCAGACTGGACAGCTGTAAAATCGGAGGCACAGAAGGTGAACTTGTAGCAGCTTTAACATTTTTCTTCCCCAAACAATCTTTTATTGCAACATATGTAAAATGCAGAGGTGGAAAGAGTAATAAACTTTCGTACTCAAGTAATTTGGCAAAATATTTATTTGCATAATTTTTGTATTATTTTTCATTTTCATTCATTTATTTTTACTCAGTGGCGAATATGATGTCAAATGTAGCGAAGTAGAATATGTCAAACAAAACATACTTAAGTAAAAGTAAGATTACAGATTTTAAAATCTACTTTAAAAAGTAGAAAAAAAACTACTCAACTACAGTAACGCGAGTAAACCGTTACTTTCCACCTCTGGTAAAATGTAATACCGCTAAAGTTCAGTAGTTCCTTCCAGTGAACACATAGGAATAGAAATCTGCTTGCCTTCAGACACTTTTACATAGATTTCATTGGTCATTGAAAATGTTCCCAACCTTCTGTTTCTGGCTTTCATTGCAGATCTTGAGTGAGATGTTTTCGTCCATTTTTCAGAACGATAGTCTGGTCACACGCCTCCACCCGCTTCAATCCCCGAACTCATCCCCTCGCATCAAACCCTCATCACTTCTCAGCTCTCTTCACTGTCCTCTGATGAGAGACGGAGCCAGAGCCGGCTGCTCCAAAGTTCGTACTCACTCTTTCACAGATACATAATTCACGTGATTAACTGCAAAAGTTCATAGATGTCAAATTATAGATAAGTGAGGAATAAAATACAGCCGGCATGCTGATATAGGACAATAAATTAATGATGAGGTCAGTCAGCAGCTGTTCATTTTATTTATTCGAGAATGATGGTTAGACTTAACCATTTATACGCAGAAAAACTAACAAAGAAAGGCAAATCAGTATCTCCTCACAGAATATGTTATCATATTAATAACTGTGATGTGAACTGTCATTTTGATCTTGTGTCTCCCATAAAAGTCCTTGTAGGAGCTGTTACTATGGAAACAATATGTATATTGTGGCATTAGGTCCTTTCTTATCACAAGCAATAGAAAAAAAGTAAAATAGTGCTTGTAATGATATTAACAGTAGGATGCCGGAACTTTTGCACCGAGCTGTAGGCACCTCCACATGTTGCTCTCTGTAGCTCATCTCAGTAATCGGCCCCTTTTAAGCCTTATGTAAACCACTTTGAACGTTCCATCGCCACATAGCGATAGAAATCTGCTCAACTGGTTTCCATCTGTTTCTACCTCACAGGACCCTGCACTCAGCGGTAATAAAGCTTGTGACGGTTCGAGTTCCTCGTCCTTAAACCAGCAAGAGAGCAGCATCGAAGAATCCAAAAGCCTGGCAGCCGTGCTTTCCTCCCTCCGTGTGTTAAGAGCTCCCGGAGTTAAGAGAAAATGCTTGGCTGATGCCAGCGGCTTTGTGCCTCCCAGCAAGCTTTTCAAAGCAGGTAGGGACTCAAATTACAGCTGTGACGTTCGCTCAAACGTGGGAGTGTGGAATGTTACTTATGAGATCTCTATGTACACAATGCAGGCTGGAGTACACGGTGGAATGTACCAGTTCTTCTTGTACTATATAACTTTGCAGTCACATGTTTTTTTTTTTTTTTTTTTTTTTTTGTAAAAAGCTAATCCTAGATTTCTAGATATCTATGTTGAATATATTGTACATATTTAACATTTAAACTCCAGTTCCTTCATTCATGCACCGTGTTTTGTTTGGCTGCAGTCTTTGTCTGTCTGTAGGAACACTTTATACTCCTGGACATTCATGCGTTTATCCAATCAGCCATTCATGTCACAGCCTGATACGCTTTATGACGTTTAAGCTCTGTTATTCGATCAGTCTATCACACTCTCTCTATTTATTTTTTTACCTACCAATCATACACTTTGGTTTTTCTCTCCATCTCTCTCAGATCCAGCCAGCTCCTCACAGACTCCGGCTGTCCAGTGCGGGACGAGGACAGTACCGTCTCATCTCTTGGACAGTGCGGACATGGAGTGTTCTCTGTGCATGAGGTAAACTAGACGTACACTAAAGCAGACACCTACTGTTATATATACGTAATACCTTCCTTTTCAAGATCTATATGTAGAACAGAATAGTACTATTCGCAGTAAACGATCAATCTAATCAAGCGTTGCCATGGCAACTGCTACGTAATACTGGAATTCAATTAAGAAGCGGTTAAACAGTTGAAACTGTTAAAGGCCGTGTGTGTGTGTGTGTGTGTGTGTGTGTGTGTGTGTGTGTGTGTGTTATGTGCGACATCACTAAGTGCACCATGGGTGTTTTTGTCTTTTGTCGTTTTGTGCGTCTGTGCATTTTAGTTCTTTTTTCCTCGTTGTGTGTGTGCATGTTTGTGTGCGTCTGTGTCTGTATGTGTTCGCTTGTCTTTTTGTCCATTTTAGTATCTTTGTGCTTGTCTCCTGAGTTTGTGTTTTTATGTGTTTGTCTTTGTGATTGTCTTTGAGTCCATGTTTAGTCTTCGAGTTTGCGTCTTTACTTTTACACGCGTTGTCTTTGAACTTTTCTTGAGTATTCCGTCTTTGTATTCGAGTTTGTCTTTAAGTCTTTGAGATTATGCTTGAGATGGAGTCTTTGTCTCTTTGTGTTCGTCTTTGCCTGTTCAGTATGTGTTTGTATTTGTCTGTTCATCTTCGTGTTCGAGTCCGTTGGCCTTATTGTTTTTATCTTTCTCTCTTGCTTTTTTCTTTTCTCTTTTCTTTTTTTGTCCTTATGTTCGTCTCTGTTTGTATCCCTGTGTGTGTGGGTGTGTGTGTTTGTTATTGAGGGCATGTGTGCTCCAAGTCCGTAAACCACCGCTGTACGTTAAATATAGTGAAGTAAGAACATTGTGTACCTGAGAGACTCCATTAAAGAGCGCTGATGTTTGCTGATCACGCAGCGTCTCTCAGTCAGCCAGCAGCTTCATTATACACCAAGAAATGAGCTGCATCACGTCCCCTGAAAACACTTCACACAGCGCTCAGAGTTTCTAGCACTCTGGTGATCAACAGATTCAACCGTATTTGTCATGCACACAATATCACATGTTCATTTCTGCGGGTCAGGTTTCTGTTTTACTGGAAAAACGAAAGAGGAAGGAGTGGGATATATTAGGTTACAATTCAAGCCAACACCAGGAGATAAAAATCAGTTAAAAATAAAGGAATGTAAAGTTAATTTCTTGTATAGGAGGTCTAACTATATGGTTTACAGTAAAAGAGACACCATGAAAACAATAACCTCAGCCAACAGAGCCGTATTGTCCCTAGGCACAGTAAAACAATTTTAAGGACCGGACAAGATTAAGCAGTAATAAGAGCCGCAAAGGTACGACGTAAGAGTTTTGGTAACTGTAGTCCGACTAGTCCACGTGATCGTGTGTTGTTGAGAACATTTTTCAGAACGGAATGTCCTCAGCCAGCATGGTATGCTATTCAAAAACTATGCCGCAGAAGTCTTCTTTAAGCCAATTAGAACACCAAGTACAGTTACACAACATGGCTAAAAGGTGATTAAAGGGAATTGTGTTTGCGTTGTGTCTCTGGTTTACTAGGTTGTTCTACGAGCCTGTTACCACTCCCTGCGGACACACCTTCTGTCTGAAGTGTCTGGAACGCTGCCTGGATCACAATCCCAACTGCCCTCTATGCAAAGAGAACCTATCCGAGGTACTATGCACGTGGATTGACACTGTACATGTGTGATGTTTTGTAATAACAAACAAGGAAGTTGGCTCACGAGTACGTTGGATGAAAGACGGCGATCATAACAGCCGAGAAAGTCACCTGGGAACAATCTACTTTTATTTCCACTCATGCCTTTTATTCATTTCATTTTCTTCGTTCATGGTGCCTCCACACCCCAATATGATATTTTTTAGTTACACAACTTGGAATCGTGGACTCGCGTAACAACTTTCAGGAGTCAAGGCGTACGAGTAAAATCTAAGTGTTAACAAAGAGGGTACTGTTTTGCAAAATAATTAGGTTTAATTTAAGTGCTGTCAATCACTTAAAAATTTTTAATAGTCTGTAATTAATCAAAATTAATCACAATTTTTAAATACTCAGGTTTATTTGTTCTATAAACATGCAATGTTGGAATAAAGAAATGCATGACAAACTGATTAGAGGAAGCAGTTTTATAATATCTCAAACACTAACATTCAACAAATGTTAAATTAAAGTCTCTCAAATGGGAACAGCGGTGAATGCAGTGGCTGGGTAGCATGTGGTGTGGCAAACCCACTGACAGCGGGTCTCGAACCCGGATCATCAGATCTGAAACGGAACAACCTAGATAGAGCCTGAGTCACCTGAGACACCACTCATGGTGGCTCAGGTTTCTCACTTAAAGTATTTTTGTAAAAATAGTTCCCCTTGAAGGTAGCTCGAGCACACAACTTTGGTTTTATCTAAAACTCTATCTAGAAGCTTTTTATAATGAAATATGTTGTTCAGCACAACTTATGATGTCATCTTATTATCAAACAATTCTACGTGCCTTTATCACACACAGCCAGGAAACCGCACTGCGATTATGGGAAGCCATTAGGGTCAAACTTGATCATATGATTTATTTGTGTAACCAATAGTACTAAAATGAAAATTCCTAGATGAATTACATGCGTTAACACATTAATATTGACATCCTATTTAATATACAGTAGTGTGCAAAAGTCGTAGACATCGTATTACAAAAAAATTATTTTGTTATATATGCTCATCATGTCTGCGTTATTATGTACAATATCATTCATTATTTCTAAACATAGCTTAAAATCAAAGCACAAAAAATTATGTAGGCGTCTAGGTTTTGCATGAAAATGGACAGAAAGATACCAGACAAACTCTTCAGCACTCTCAGTAAAACCTAACGGCTGTTTTACTTACTGCAGTGTGCAAGAAATCCATAAGAAAAGATGTATTTGAAAACATTTCTCCATAAAAGGAACTTTTGTAAAGAGCACTAAAAAGTAATAAAATAAAAAGAGTTAATATTTGGTGTGAAAACACAGGCGGAGAGTAATCAGTAATGTTAGATGCAGATTTGTGCAGTTTTAGAAGTAAAACAGCTGTAGGTTTTACTGAGCGTGCTGGAGAATATGTCAGAGGTCGTCTGATAACTTTGTCACACTCGCTCCTTCCTATGTTCATGCAAATCCGAGGAGCCTACATTAGTTCCACAATAATTTGACAACCTTTATTGGGTAGATGGTGTTGATTTAATGTTATTTAGCTCTGATAGTAGTTCAGTTATAGTTCAAATCACCGAGTTACTGTATACTAGTGAACATGGAAACAATAGTGTGTTATTGTTTCCATAGTAACAACCTCTTCACAGAGACTTGTACGGTGGACATTCCGGTTATTGTTTTTGAAGCACGGATAACTGGCGTGCTTGCTGATCATGGGGTGTTGATATGGTGAGGTTTTTTTGTTGTTGTTTTGTTTTGGATGGAGTCTCAAGTGTCAAGAGATAAAACTGTAGCTTTAAGTGTTTATCACAAGAACGTCAGAGGGAGTAGTGATATCTTTATCTTCATAACCCCCAGAGAGAGGGAAAAAAAGGCTGGTGAACGATTTATAGCTGCTGGTTATAGCTACCTTGTTTTGTTTCATGTACATCTTTCTTTATTACATTTTTTAAAAATGCACAGAAATCGTGTAAATTGCTGTGGTACAAGAGGAATAAAATATCCACATCTGGATATTGCATTATTGTTAGATAATCAGTGTCTGTGAGTAGTTGTGCCAGACATTTTCACTGTTAGTGTATACACTTTTTGCTGGTTGCTAATTGGTGTAAACTCAGTGGAAACACTGGGTCGCCATAGACCATACATCGTGTTGTCTCAGCTCAAGTCAAGTCAAGTGGGCTTCATTGTCACTTCAACCATATACAGTTAGTACACAGTGAAACGAAACAATGTTCCTCCAGGACCACGGTGCTATATACAACATAAATTAACAGAAAACTAACTAGCTAACTTAGAGACCTAATTAGCTGGCTAGCCGGGACAAGACATGACATTTAACATTTAATCAGTTAACAGGGAACTATCTACGTTTTTATACAAAAGAGACAACAGCTAATTAGGCGTCTCAGTAAGCTAGGTTTAAGAGCCCTCCTTAAGTTCTCTGTTCATGTGTATATTATGTTATATTAGATTTTTCGTATGGTTTAGTGTTCCCTCTGCAATCTGACGCCATGGAAATCAGCAACGAGAATGAAATTCAATCTCTGCTATTCTCATTAAGCATGCAAACATTTTCACACGTCATATACTGCTGGTAATTTCCCTATTCCTCAACCTGAGGCTGAAATCTTTCTGATAAAGTGGCTCATTTTTTTTAAACCCTAGGAAAATCTGCCAAATGAGCTTGTCTCAGGAAAGTGTATTCATATATTGTAATTGATCACAATTTTGATCACCTGGATAGCTAGAAACTGTCCTCCAAAAAGTTGGAGGGTACAAGACATCATATTTGAAAGGACATGTAAAATCGCCTTGCTTGTGTTTGCAGTTGAAACTTGGATAACGAGGGACTGTAAATAGTAATGTGCTTAGATAATCATTTTCTTCACAGCAGCAGGGAGACATGATTAAATTAGGAAAATATTGATTCTGTTCTCTTCTACAGTGTGGATTATATAAAGACACTGACATTTATTCTGCACCAGCTTTTTTGGTCTCGCTTGGATAGATTTTTGAAATGACTTGAAAGCAATCCCAATATTAATTTCTCATATTTCTAACTGCTTTAGTTCAATACTGGATATGCTCAGATGGAGTGACGTGTGTTTTACTGCAGAACAGTTTTATATTTATTTTTCTTCAGAAATTCGTAATTATACTGATTATTTGCTGTTATATTATAAGTCAATTCATAACAGAATGCGGGTTATAACAGTCAAAACCCACTTTATTTCTCTATATAATCCAATGCAGCACCTACGCACTTAAGCCAGAGTTTCCTGTTCACGTCCGAATTGCTAGCCTTCCAGGAACTCCTTTAATGGCCCCAAGGTGCAAATGGCTTGTAGTGAGGTCAGGACTTTATAGAAGTAGCAGTAACTCCCAGAAAAGTTCATTTAATATGCAAGTGGTGCGGTGGACACTATGAGGTCATGAACTGTTCTGCAAAAACAGAATGACATTAGTCATGAGCTCAGGACATTTGTTCCAATATAAGAAAGGATCAAATGAGTTTCTGGGAGGCCAGGGTTTCAGGCATGAAGCAGGCAGTTCGATAACGGCTCTGTCACACTTAGAATACTTTCTGCCTTGATGGTATCCAAGCACTTGGGAAACAATGTGATCAGTGTAGCAGGGGATTGCACAGGGTGGGCCATTTATATGGATACATCACACATCAAACTTAGAAATAACGTGAATTTTTACTCTCATAACTGTGTTATTCTGCTCAATCAGAAGGTTTGACTTGAACGCCTCTCTTATTTTGAGCATTCCTGAGTGAAATTATATTTTCACTCACTCCATCTCTCTATCTCTTTTGCGTATGCTCTTGTGTGAGTTGCCTGGTGACGATATAACACATTTTCCCAGCCAAAGATGATTAAAAATTTATCTACATACTGGAAAGTCAATCTGGCAACACGGCTCGCTCAAATTTGTACGGCCGGACAAAATAAACTCAATACAGTTTTCCTTTAATGTAACAGCACCCTCTTGTGGTGCACTTGTTAATAGATATTCGATCTACAGAGAATTATTATCCAAAGCGTACAGTACATTATCGGGTAATACATTTTTAATTGATTCTATTCTTAATGGTAATTAATCTATTGATGATTAATCTTTACCATCCATATTATGGATGATATTTTAAATATAGATAACAGTGTACTACTAAATAAAGGTGAAACATTATTTGGTCGTGTGAAAGGACCGTTTGTTGACCATTTAAAAATTAAGTAGTCTTTATGGTGTACAACAAGGAGCAATGCTCAGCCCTGAAATAGTTTCTTTATATACCCTGACATGTTGCTGGATTATGCCAGTTTCTAAGGTGTTTTTTCAATCTCAGTATTCGGGTATTGTCTTCTCATTTACTGTTACACCTCATCTTGGACACAGATACAAATTTTAGATGAAATGATGTGTTGAGATGTCTTGTGTTACATACTTGTGATTGCTTTAAAGTTAAACCCAAAAATGTGTAATACTTTCTCATTAATTGTAATAATGCAAAACTTTTTGGGTTGTAATTGTAGTATCTGGCCGCAAGAGGGTACAAAAAGACCTTCCTGATGGAGGAGGTACTTCAGCGCTACCTGCGTGAGGAGCTGGAAGAGAGGAGGAAAGTGCACGAAGAAGAGATGAAGGAACTGTCAAAGTGAGTCCTTTTATTTTCTAGTGTGTTCTTATAACGTGATGTAGATATTCAAGTGCAGGCAGCAAAGACATTTCTTATATTGTCTTACTGTAGGGGCCTGCCTTTTTCATGTTTTAATGTTTAATTAGACAAATTAACAATATACATCTTAGTTTTTGCCTGTTTTGTCTATTATACCGAGCTTATGTGCAATAAACGCTGCATTTGTCATTTTATCTGTCTCCTGCTAAATAATTTCTTTTGTTAAATTCTCCCACTCCAGCTTAAACCAGGAAGTTCCTATCTTCGTCTGCACCATGGCATTTCCCACAATCCCATGTCCGCTGCACGTATTCGAACCACGGTACAGGCTGATGATCCGCAGAGCCATGGAGACAGGAACCAAGCAGTTTGGCATGTGCATTTCCGACGAACTGAAAGGGTAAGAGGCTCCAAGACAACAATCTACGAGCATTTGTCACTTCTATTGTCTGACCAGCCAAGACTCAAAGAACATGATGGGTAAAGTCTCACTGTGTTCGATCCGTAAGGTTTGCCGATCATGGGTGCATGCTGGAGGTGAGAGACGTGAAGTTCTTTCCCGACGGTCGCTCGGTGGTTGATACGATCGGCATGTCTCGCTTCAAAGTGCTCAGCCACGGCCAGAGAGACGGCTACAACACGGCCAAGATCGAATATCTAGAGGATAAGAAGGTAAAAGAACTGTCTAGGGTTGTGTACATCTAAGTGAGTGAGTGTTTGAGAACCTTCAAGGTTTGCATCTGAGTGTGTGTCTTCCATCCTGACATGTATATATATGTGTGTGTGTGTGTGTGCGTATGTGGGCAAATTCAGGTGGAAGGAGAGGAATTAGCCGAGCTTCTTAAGCTGCATGACTCTGTGTATGATCAGGCCACAGCCTGGTTCACGTCTCTCAAAGACAACATGAAAAGCCAGATTCTGAGCCACTTCGGTCACCTGCCTGCCAAAGACCCCGAACCACAGGTGAACCGTCATTTAAGGATCACTTAATTCCAATCGCAGCACATTTATTAAAGATTTTATCCATGTCTTGCTCTGTTTGATGTTGTGACACCTCCACATTAGTTCTTGTTGTCACGTGTCTCTTTTTCTTACTCTCTCTCTAGTTTTTTTGTACGATGCAAAAGTTCACTTCCCGTTATTAAAAGAAGCCCACGGAATGATGTAGTCACAATTAAACGTGTGTGTCTGTGTTTTTAGGGGAGCCCCAGTGGCCCGGCATGGTGCTGGTGGCTGCTGGCTGTGCTGCCTCTAGAGAACAAAGCTCAGCTCACCATCCTGGCCATGACATCACTAAAAGACCGGCTCATCGCGATCCGCCGAGTGCTCATCTTCGTCACCAGGAAGCGTCCTCGATGACCTCAGCCTTCCTCGATTATCACCGTCCGTCATCGTCACTGTCACTTCAAGAGCCACAAAGACAGGTAGCGGGCCACTGAAGCAGCTTCTCGCACCTCCCATCGTCCGAAACCATTCGTCCAGAGGAACGAAAACAAAAGGGGGCCGGATGACTGACTGTAGCTGAAGATATATAAAAAATAAAAAAAACTGAAAGAGGAAGCCCTGTACTGATAACCGAATGCTGTGAACTTGCCACTCCTGCTTTGTGCCTCGTATGTATGTAAGGCTGACCAAATGCATCTTATGGGCTTCCTGTATGTTTACTGGTTCAGCGGCCTGATCGTGGTTCATTCATCTATGTAGTAGTTAAGCCTATACACAACCTTTTATTACCTCCTTTAAAAAATATATAGTTTTGCAAGCCACACATTGCACAAGTCTTCGTTATATTTACCATCAAACAGCTGGTGTTTGAACCCAAACCATTTCACAGGAAGTCATCCCAGACGTTTTTTTTTTCCTTTTAGGTTTCATTGCAGTGTGATGCCGATGTGGAAAGGTAGACATGTGCACTGTTTCTGCAGGGAATGATGTAGTCATACAGGATGAGTATAAATTTCAAATGTGTTACGCAAAAGCCGTGTTGCTACAAACATACCCCCGATCAGTCATAACATTATGACGCCTAATATCGAGTAGGTTCCGCTTTTGACGCAAATACAGCCAGCGAAGCATGGACCCTACTAGAGCCAAGGAAGGTGTGCTGTGGTATCTGGATCCTTGCTGTAGGTTGCAAGGTGGGGACTCTAATAGGTGAATCAGACTTATTTATCAAGCACATCTCACAGATTGTTGATTGGATTGAGATCTGGAAATGTCCACTGTAAGCACTTTTGACGTTGTACAGGCCACTCTAACCGGTCTGCTGCTACACAGCCCCTTACGCAGCGAAGTATAATGCCCTGACACCTTTCTGTCATTAACTTTTTCAGGAATCTGAGCTACAGTAGCTCTTCTATTACACAGGCCAGCCTTCGGTCCCCACATTAATGAGCCGTTACCCTGTCACTGGTTCAACAGGTTGGTTTCCCTTCATCAGGCAACTTTTAATATGTTCTGACCACTGCAGACGGGAAAACATCTCACAAGAGCTGCAGTTTTGGAGTCGCCCTGTCACAATCTGGCCCTTGCCAAGTCGCCCGTTTTTTCTGCTTCCAACACATTAACTTCAGGGACAGAACGTTCACTTGATGCCGAGTACATCCCATCTATTTCCAGGTGCCATAGTAACGAGAAATAATGTTATGGCTGATCAATGTTTCTCTTTTAACTGATCGATATAGTGCCATGTTTGGATCAAGCATAGACTTTAAGATGTGTTGTACAATATCAGGAAAGCACTGTATATAAAATGGTAGCTAGTAGTTAGTAGTGTGAAATCTGACTGATTGCTGTCACTGGTAAAAGGGCAAATGGTCTGTTTTTTTATTGGCTCTTCCATTTAAGAACACAAAAATGACACAGAAATGCATTTATTTGGGTTACTTTGCAAAAAAAAAAAAATCAGGCTGCATACACACATGTAAAATGTTTGTAGCGAAGCAAGTTTTTTTTCTCACAGTTAGATGCCCTGGAGAAATCAGATTTCCTAAAATGGCCACCATTCTCCTGCACATGCTCATCCTGATCAAAACCAAAAATGAGCATGTTAGCTTACAGAACAGCTAGAACTGAATAACTCGGTAGATCAGCCGACTGAAGAAATAACAGTGAGACTTGTGTCTGAATGCCGTTAGTGACTTTTACCTCAGGTAACGAGACAGAGACTGATGTGGATGATTCTGAGAATCAAAGTGATAATCAGCTTGTACCGTTGTAAACTTAAAACTCCTCAATCGGGAATGTTGTTTCGTAAGTAGATTAGGTTATGAATGTAAAGGTTTGCGGGGCGTCTTTGACTGGAAATGTGTCTTTCTCCCTTTTTTTCTGATATTTCAGTGCAGGAAAGTAATAAATTAGGTTTTCTCCCAGGCTAATGAAATGTCTAAAAATTCCTCCTAGTCACTGTGCATCCCTGAGCAGTTTACTCAAACCGGATGATCTCAAATTTGAGCTCGACATTTTATTTATTCAGAGTTCTTCATTTCTGTTTACATTTTGTTTTGTATGCGTTTGAGGTCAAACGAGTTGTTGATACAAAACTGCAAAAAAAAAAAAAAAGTTTTGTGCACTGCAAAAAATGTGATTTTCCTCAGAATGACCATTGCACTAGCACTGTATATGTACATGTAACAAAATACTGGTCAATCAAGTGTGAAAACTAATGTAGTAAAAAAGGAATCCGCTGTTACTGAGGTCATTACCCAGCAGGACGCAGGAAGCCTAACATCAGATGAGCGTTGTAATTTAGCTGTAACCACGTTGTGATGATGTTCACATTGTTTTTGAATGTTAGAATGACTTTGACGAAATGGCGTAAACACAACACTGCAAATACAACCTGAAAATTTTGTACCCTTTTTCTGAGCATTTATGCCAGTTAGCATCCATTCGCATGACGTCTGACTACATTCATGGTCTCCTAAGTTTTTAACAGGCTTCAGATTTCTGATCAGAGATCGGAACACAACAGCTTCCCACACACACAGCGTGTGTATCTCGTGTCACACGTCGCTCCGTGTTGTAATGTTACCTCTTCAACAGGCTGCCAGGTGTCTAAAGATTATATAAACTATTTCATTTTCTTTATCTTAGCATCTTATTACTGTACTGATGTTTGCACAGAATACAAACTGCATTACATCTGCTTTCACAGAACAGATCTCAGATCATAAATGGGTATTTTTACATTGTTTTGGTCGCCTAAATTTAATATTTGGGTAAATTACTTCAATTTGGTATGTTTCTTTGTTTTTTCCAATGCCACGGCATGTTCTTGTATCACAGCAGCCGAAGTTTGAATCCCGCTCGTGCCATTGGTTTATGTGTGTGTTGTTAAAGTTATTGTGTTAGGGGTAGTCGTTTAACGCTATCATGCCATCATGCAGTCAAATAGTGTTCCTACGTCGTTTCATGAAAGTAATTCTAACTTATATTATTATTATATTAATAATATAATTATATTAATAATGCCTACTAAGACCAATGTCGTCCTAACGTCTGTAATGTTGCCAGATTAACGTCCACACAAGGTAGAAAATTCCTGCTGGGTACAATGAGACAATTATGCTTGACAGTTTTCAGACATAGTCTATACGATACCAAGTCCAATTTAACATCAAAGTGTATAATTGACTGTAAGTATATATTAAATGTCACTCAAATTGACAGAATTTCTTTTTAGATTCATTATATCAAATATTTTGTCAAATTGGGACCACAAATTTCACCTCAGAAGCTGCAAGGAAATTCCAGCGTTATTTTTAAGTGGTTATTCTGTAATAGAGATGAGATAAAAATGACCACAAAGCATTGCACAACATGATATACAATTAAACAGCATCATGTTTTCTCCCATATCATTTATTTCTTTATTTCTCTCAGCTTGAGAAACGCTCCCTGATCCAAAAATGAAATGAAGTTCACTTCTCTTACCATTGTATGTTCTATGCACCTTTTACTTTATGTTTCTACGCAATGAGTTGTTTGTGAAACTGTACCTCTTGATAAAGGTTTGTGATCATCTGTGTACAGACAAATCAGAGGCCTTGGACAGCTTTTCTTTCTTGTTTCTTTTTTTTTCTTTCTCCATTTTCCACTGTGACTGATTCTTCCTTTATGTGATGTGCAAGCCTCTTTTTGTGTAGCTCCTCTTTTCTCATGTAGCATCTTCTCCTGGTTACTGCACAAATGCTGCATTTTTATGTCAATTTGTACGTTCAGATGAAATTAAACTTATTTTATATTTTACATCAAAATGAGCTCGTGTTTAAATCTGTTTCTTTTTTTCTTTTTTTTTGTTAGTAAAATTGATAGATGAAATACCGATATAGATTTAGACAAATGTTATGCTACATTGCTGTCCATGAAGTTACATGAAACACTATTTTTCTGGTAGGATAAGCTAGAAAATGTTCGAATAACGCAACAGTGTTTTTACTGGGACATAAGAAAAAAAAAGTGCAATTACTCATCTAAATAAATAAAAGCTAAAGTAAACCTTCAGATTCTTTATTCAATATAAAGTAGAAAACATAAATGTTAAATGTGCTCAAAGTATCAAAGTAAAAATACAAGACAGATTGATGAACAAAATGATGATTCATTTCATCTTTTACTAAAGAGTCAAGAAACATTGGTGAAAAAAAAAAAGTATCTTCATATACTGTAAAACTACGAGGGGTGTTCAAATCAAACCAGGACTTTTGATTGTGCAGAATAAGAGCAAACCGTTTTAAGGGTAAAAACTCCTTATTTCTTTATATATAGTCATCCTCTGGTAAATAATACACTTCTACCAGCATTCCTTCAATGTAAAAAGTTTTCTTTCTCAGTGCATCGGAGCCATGATCAAACTGCATGATTTATTTATAAAAATCTGGCCTCCCAGGAATTCCAAAACATGTGGAAACGGCTTGGAGCGAGGTCAGGACTGTACATTGGATGTAGCATTAACTTGGAGATGATTTTCTGTAACGTGCAAGTGGTGTTGGATCAAGCATCGGATGTTCATGAGAACGACTGAAGTGGGCCCTGAGTCACCTCGGCCGAGATCATCATCAGAGTCTCATCACTGTAAATATAAATGTCTATCGGTTTTGTGCATTTCTTAATCAATCATATCCAACTTACAATACACAACTCAAAAATGCTCAGCCATTGTCATCTGTTGTTACAGTAGACTTGTCAAGGACTTATAGTTTATTAAATTGAAAATAACCAGTGGAAATAAAAATTGCAGTAGTAACCTTTTTGAGTTCTTTTGTTCACACTCGGGTGAATCCCAGTGTACCGTGTGACATGATATGAGGTCTTTAAAAATGAATTCATTACAAAACCAAGCAAAATAGGATTAAATGGAATAAACAGTACTGTACAGTAAAGTCTTGAGCCACTCATTATTTCTTTATATGTTGCCTCCAAAGAGCCTGACTATCTTGATTTTTTTTTTATGTAATCCAGGCTTCCTGAAAGACTTTTTGTCTCTAATTTTAGGCACGTTTTTGGCTTTCACTATTCGGCCCGTCCCTGCACCTAAGCCAGTTTCTTTGTTTCTTAAGCCACACTGAGTCTTTTGAATTATTCAAGCATAAACTATGGCATGAACCAGTGAGAAACAGGTGCAGATGATGACAGATGATTAGGCCGGGGATTAGTATACCGGTGATTCTGAATGCTGACTGGTTGTAACAGACGAGAGGGGAAATGAGGCTGCTGCTGAGGTTGTTACATAAAGAACCATTTTTTAAATTGGATCTTTAGGCACTTTGCTGCCTTCTGTAGTAAAGAAAAAACATTTATTTAATGTTGTTTTATTTTATTTAATATGAAGAAATGAAGGGTGGCCCAAGACTTTTGCACAGTACAGTACATCTTACAATAATTTTATTTTATTGCATTATAGTTATTAATTAATGCAAAAAATAATCCGACTTGAGGTGGATCAAACTGAATTCCAATACAAAGAGCGTTAATAGTGGCCACTAGCGGCCAAGTGTTGTATTACCAGAGGGAAGATTTATGAAGAGCACTGTTACAACGCCTTAGGGACGGCTTGGGAAAGGAAAAATGGCGGCTGCACAAACCACGTGAATATTTTTTTCCCCTGATTTACTGCGAACCTCAATTTCCCCAACTGTAATATATTTTAACACGTGTTATCACTGGACCTATTTTACACTCGATGTCGTGACACAATTTAGCCGCTAGGGGCATACTTCACTTTTGTTGTAACACCATCCAACGTGTCCACTGCCTTGTACCCTCTGAATCCTCTGAGATAGCAGTGTCACAGCATAAGAAGTGTGGAATAAAAATCAATAAATTATAGCAAAATTAGGATAT
>JAAGKR010006257.1:0-44392 GCA_011419295.1 Clarias macrocephalus | reverse complement strand
TGATCGTCATTAAGCTAAAGATCACGTAGCTTAATGTAGTAATTACTACATGCTGTAGTATACTGTCGTAGTTACATTTGCTATAGTAATTACTAGACGCCAAAATAAACTGCATCAATTGCCATATATACTCATAATAAATGTTACGGTTTACTATGGTCTGTAATAATTACTATAACAATTGCTACAATAATTATCACAACCCAATTACTACACACATTATGGTTTGTAGTAATTATACACGCCATTTACTATGGCGTCTAGTATTTATTATAATAACTACTACGATATACTACATAGTAATACTGTAGTAATTACAATGTTAAGCTACAATGTATTTTCCTATGGGAGGAAAACTGACTACAAACTCTGGTAAACTGCAGTATCTACTATATACTGTAGAATTTACTATAGTATTTGACTACGTATATGCCGTGTCTCGTTTTTTCCGATCAGACCAAAAACGAGCCAGATAGGAGTACCAAACTTAACCTCATAACTTGAAAACGGTGTGTTTTTCACCCCAGGGGTGTTTTGTTCCACTGCGTTTAGGAAACCAGGCTGAACATTTCTTTATAAGTTTTTATAAGGCGCATGCAAAATTCAGTGTGATACGGCTGGCCAGTACAGAATCTAAAAAAATAATAAAAATAAAAAAAAAATAAAAAACAGGGATTTGTGAAAACCTTTGGTCGGACCCTTTTAGAAAAGTAATAGCATAAGTGTCTTGGGGTAAACTGTAGCACTTACCATGGTGTGTAAAAATTTATATAACGAATGTACAGTGTATTATGGCTTTTTTTTTATTATACATTTCCTTTTTGACCTTTCTTCATTCTTATATTGGCCACGGTTTAAACGAGCCAATTAGCCCTCCCCTAATGTGACCTCATATGAGCATATAGCCTCCCCCGGATTGTTGACCAAATTTGTTGTTCTTTTATGGGGGAGTCGCTCAGCAGTACCTCATTTACATAGACACAGAAGATACAGCAGGTTTGGACAAGGAGTAAACCGGGGAGAGTTAGAGATATTAAGCAATGCATTACTGTATATGGGGGGTATTTCAGATAGAGCATTAACAGACACACTGAGGGAGACCTCTAAGAGTTGTATTATGTTGTTAATAAATAATAAAATATGGGTCCTTTTAAAAGATTCCTGCCTTTCCTTGTTTAATGAGTTTAACTCAGTTTCTGCGTATAGCAACAACGCAGAGAATGTGTTTATCTGTACCTATTACTTTAAAGTATGGGCTTATTGTTTAGCCCTGTCGCCTCACACCTCGAGGGTTGAGGGTTTGCATCTCATCTCTGTTCCTGTGTGTTTGATGTTATCTCTGTTTTTATGTTGACTATGTTGTTTGTTCTCTATTCACCCAGGAAAACAAAGACAAACAATAAAATGCCCGAAAAAAGAGTCTGAAAAGCAGAACTCCGTTACGTCCTGACACCTCGGCATTTAAATCCTGCAACAGCATCAGTGCACATCTTTAGAAAATGAGCCACCACTTGCATATTTTCACCTTTCAGATTATCTTTTGTGTGTGTTAGACTGTGTGTGTGTGTGTGTGTGTGTGTGTGTGTGTGTGTGTGTGTGTGTGTGTGTGTGTGTGTGTGTGTGTGTGTGTGTGTGTGTGTGTGTGTGTGTGTGTGTGTGTGTGTGTGTGTGTGTGTGTGTGTGTGTGTGTGTGTGTGTGTGTGTGAAAGCCCTTGTGTTGATTTAACACTTTCACATGAGTCTACACGGACCTATATAAACATGGTATGGTGTTAATAAATCACTATGGGTGTTAATTTAACACTGGGAACCTTGCTGTGATGTGTGTGTGTGTGTGTGTGTGTGTAAGAAAGAGAAAGAATGAAGGAGAGAGATTCTGATACTGGATGGCAGTGAATTCATCCAATAAGCTGTATTTACCCATTGATCTTTAATCATACTGCAAGTCGTTGGAGCCTATCCCAGAAGACTTGGGGCACGAGGTGGGGTACATCCTGGACGTGGTGCCCATCCATTGCAGGGCACATACACACCTACACACTCATTTGCCCACTACGAGCAATTTGGGAATGCCAAATCTGCCTAATCTGCATTTGCTTTGGACTGTGGGAGGGAAACCGGAGCACCCGGAGGAAACTCACCAAGCACGAGGATCGGGGAGGCGGGGAGCTTAGGTCAAGGTGTGGTGGATACTAAAACTGCGAGAGCATCATGCGAGCGCGGTGATATCATGCGCCCCAGGGACAGGCAAAGGCAAGGACAGAATGCCGCTGTTTGATCACCGCTTTAAGGACCACCGTGGAAGGGCTGCACAAACTCCTAAAGCATTTTCACCTTCACTAAGAGACAGCCTTACCAAACCTGCTAACGAAAAGGTTGACGTTAAGGCCCCTGTTCCCAGCCAGAAAAGCAGCCCGGCTGCGAAATGTCACGCTGGGCTCCCGTTTGCCAAGGAGCATCCAGGAGCCGCTGCCCACACGGACACACACCACCACTCTGCCTGCCACCATCGCTCTCTCCAGCCTGTGCACCCCCTCACTACTTCCCTCCCTTCTTTTCTTCACTCCCTCCTATTGCTTTCCTTTTTCCTATTTTTCCTAATATAATAGTCTTTTTCACATAAGACTTCGCCTCGTGAATGTGTGTGTGCGGTGCTGCCCAAGCAAAAGATCTTACAGAGGGTTTGAACCTTGGACCTTCTGATCAGTAGTCCTTCAACACTGAGATACAGTACCACTGGCACCACTGTTGGCCCCATCTGACTGTTGACACTTGGTGATTTTTTCCCCTTGTGTTTCTAGTGAATTACTCTAAAATAGCCTTGTATAATAACTGCACTATAAACAAACACTTTTACATTTATACATTCGTTACATTTATAAATTGTTTCCATGTGTGTGTGTGTGTGTGTGTGTGTGTGTGCATGTCGCACTTCTTAGATTCCAGTTATTATAAATAGCAGAAATTACACCTTGCTCTTTATTGTAAGTAAAAGAATAGATTTTTTCCTCTATTCTATATCCGTGACTCACATTTCAGTTCCAGCCGGATGAAGTCTGTATTGCCGAGGTTCTCCAGGAAAACCCCGTGAGGTGCAGAGGTCTTGAAGTAAAAGGAGATATCGGCACTCGTTTCAGCATGGAAAGTGGAGAAGTGCAGGTAGGAGGAGGGAGTGTTGAACGAAGCGGCGTTCCAGTAACTACCTACAAAATCCACACAGAAAATCTGGTCACTAAAGTTATAATTAAGATTATCATAATATGCAATTTGTTTATGGGGGGTTGGTGCGTTATATTGCTATAATTTGAGGGAAAAAGAAGGACATTTGTAGATTTAGGAAAGAAGAAAAGACAGGAGGGAGAAAAAGAAAGACAATTAAAAACAATTAAAGAAGGAAAGAAAGAATGTACGAAAACAAAAACAAAGGAGAAAACCATAACAAAGAAAAAGAGAGAGAAAAGAGCTAAAGAAATGACAATACATTAATTAAGAAAAAAGAAACAAATAGAAAGAAAGAACAAAAAATATCAAAAGTAAGAAATAAATAATTAAAGAGAAATAAAGAATAAAACAAATGAATGAAAAAAGGAAAAAAATAATGAAAAAAGGAAAAGAAAGGCAAGAAAGAAAGAAAGAAAGAACAAAGAAAAAAATAATAAAGAAAATTAAGAAGAAAAATATGAAAAAAGAACAAAGAAAGAAAACAAAAAAATTAAGAAGGAAAAAAGAACAAGAAAGAATGAACAAAAAGGAAAATAAAGGAGAAAGAAAGAAAGAAAAGGAAGAAAGGGAAAAAAGGAAAAAGAGAGAAAGAAATAAAGAAAACAGAAAGTAAATACATTAATTAAGAAAAAAGGAACAAATAGAAAAAAGAACAAAAAAGAAAATAAAAAATAGAAGTGAAGAAAGAATGTAAAAATAAGAAAAGAAAAATAATAAAGAAGAAAACAAATAAAGAAAAAATAAAAAAGAGAGAAAAAAGAACAAAGTAAAGAAAAAACACAAAAGTGGAAAAAACACAAATAGGAAAAAAACAAAGACAGAAAGAACTCAAAAAAAGAAACCAAAAAATCAATTCACATCATTCTCTCTCTCTCTCTCTCTCTCTCTCTCTCTCTCTCTCTCTCTCTCTCTCTCTCTTGCTTTTTCTATCCCTGTGTGTGTGCATGTGTGTATGTTTGTGCGCATGTGCATGCATGTATGTGTGTGTGTGTGTGTGTGTGTGTGTGTTGTGCAGCCTGGCACTGTGTTCCTCGTGCAAATTTGGGCAGGAAGTGAGTGGAAGACATCACTGAGACTGAGCTTATCACAGCTGCTCAGGAACACTGGCTTCAATCACACACTCCTGCTGCAAATCCTCTCACAAACACTGCTCATTAACACCCGGTGCACACCAGAGGCTCAAGCCAACTGATGATGGAATCGGGAATCGCCAGTATGTTCCGTCTTGCATGATGAAATTGGACTATTGCCAGGCAATATCTAGTTCCTCACACGACAGACGACAAATCTCGACAAAACTCCTCTCCACCTGTGTCTGTGTCTGTCTAGTTCCCACACGGGACAAACTCCTGCACAGCTTCACTTTGGATAGAGAAGAAATGTTCCTATAGTCTATCATAGTAACAATAGATGGAGCAAAACACTAAGGCATGATAAACACACATTGTGCCATTGTCTTAAATAGAAAAGCTTTGACGGCTTGGGAATACACCCTGGATGGGATACCAGTCTCAACTATCCAGGCATGTTTTTGGAAGCTGGAAAACTCAGGAGGAACCCATGCGGACACGGAGAAAACACACAGAAACTCCATCGCGCAGTAACCCAAGTTAGAGATCAAACAAAGCACCCCTGAGCTGTATGCCACCATGCCACCCTTCCTTGTATTATTTTGTATCTAAACATATCTGTGGTTGTTTTCTTTCTACCAAGAGGTGACATGAAGTGGATCCACATTTGTACCTTGCAGACTCTCTCCTCCTCTCCTCTGCTCTCCTTATCCACTACAGTTTTACATGTATCTGCTCGACATCCCGTCATAGCTGGCAGCTTACCACCTAAAAAGAAATCCCCAAAAGGCGAGCCTGAGCTGCCCAGAGACGCATCCCCATGTCCGGCCCTGTCATCCTGTCATCTCTGACAATGCATGCAACCTTGAGATCGTTCTGGACAACCAGCTATTCTTCTCTGCTCAAATTGCAAGTGTGACTCAATCGTGTAGGTTTCTCCAAACGGATCTGGTCATTTATGCCTACGAAGGGCAGTCAGGTGCTTGTTCAATCCTTTGTCATCTCTAAATTTGGAATTCGGTCCTGACAGGTCTTCCCTTGCATGCCGTCGGATTCTTGCAAATGATCCACGCATGACTTGTTTTTAACTTTCCCCAGCGGTGGCTCAGGGTTTCTCAAATCAACTTAACATTTTGTTTTCTTTTGCACAGATGCACATGGAAAAGGAATAGCTCGAACCCTGCTTGATCTCCCCACTACTCAGCAAAACCCACAATAATCATCATCATCATCATCATCATCATCATCATAATAATTATGGCAAAGATGTTACTCTGTTTCAGGAGGGTCAAATTATTGGCCTGCATCAAGCAAAGAAAACAACTAAGGAAGTTGCTGAAACTATTATAATTAGGTTCCATCCATCCAGGAAACTCTATACACCAACTAAGGACCATGTAGGTCAATGGTGACCATTGTGTTTATTCCCATTTGTAGGGCCATGGTAGGTCAACATTCACACACTACAGGCAGTTTGGGATGCCAATTAGCCTAATCTGCATGCCTTTGGATTGTGGGAGGAAACCGGAGAACCCGGAGGAAGCCATCAAAGCACGAGGAGAACATACAAACTCCATGCACACAGACCCGAGGCGGGAATCGAACCCAAGCCGTAAAGGTGCAAAACAACAGCGCTAACCGCTAGGCCACCGTGCCGCTAAAATTTGAGTCTAAGAACTGAACAACATGATGAGTGTAATGTGAATCAGTGGAATGAGTTTAATAGTAAAAGTAAATGCATTTCCACAATTTTTATTTTAGTCCTCGCTTATTCTTTGACCTTAATGTGCCTCAGCAGTTCCTCGTACGATTTACCTTGCACAAAAAAAAAAAAAAAAGAATCCTAATTATTCCCTATTATTCCTTAATATTCCTTAAGGATCATTAAACATCATTACCATCCAAATTTTATATAGCAATTACACTAAATTAATGAATTCCCATTAAGTAAAGTGAACTTAATAGTGCATAAAGACAAAGCAAATATAATTAATCAGAGTCCTCGCTTTGCGTCAGGATTTAAAAAAAAAAAAAAAAAAAAAACATCTGACATGAAAATTACAGTCGCTGAAAGACTACAGGCTCACTTCTTACATCCTGCACCAAGATAAAAGCTCACAATAAAACGATAAACTCTCCCTCCTCCCCTGCATCTGTCTTCGCTCTCGTTCATCCTACCCGGCTAAGAAGGAAGTGTTTCCTGTGATTGATCTTTCACAGATCCAGCGTGAGTCTTATACAGACCTAATGTGAGGGATTTTAAATGGTGAGACACTGACTTCTGAGAGCCGAGCCTGAGGTAAGAGCCTAGGTGCTTTATGAGAAATTTTATATGAACCATAACTGCAGATTTGAGTTTATCTAGAACAATAACCGGGCAAGGCTAGAGTCGCAAATGTAAATAAAGCTTGCAGAGAAATAATTCCATATCAAAGAAGGATAAAAAACAACAAATTTAATATTAGATAGTGAGGAAACGTACGCCAGAAGTCACAGTTTGGTCTGAATATGATAATTTGGAGTCAGAAGTACCAAGATGAAAAATACTCTGTCTACCACAAAGTTATGAATTTCCTGTCTCAGCATACTGTCCATTTTCACGTTTTGTTTTGTGTTAAATTCACACCAAGGACTTTTTTTTTTCTCTTTGCTTTTTCTTTATTTTTTAGTCCTTGTCATTTTGCCCCTTTTTTTTGTACTGGACTGTAGCCTTGTCTCATCTTAATTCCTCATTATTGCTACTTTAATGTTTCTCTTGCCTGGTGCTGTCTTATTATACAGGTTCTGAAACTCATTTTCCCTTATCCTCGTCGCTCTGCATTTTGCCTCAACCATATTCAGCACCCTGCAAAAGTCTAGAGCCATTCCTCCTTTCCCATCATTCAATATTAAAAGAAATGAACTGAAATTAAATTATGTAGATTAAATGAAAGAAATAGGATCAAATGTTTTAAATGGTGTCTAAAGATACCAGTTAAAAACTGGTTGTTTATGTAACAACCTCAGCTGCATCCTCATTTCCCCTCTTGTCTGTTCCAACCACTCAGCGTTCAGAATCACCAGTATCGCCGGCATGATCATCTGTCATCATCTGCGCCTGTTGCTCACTGGTTTATACCTTAAGGTAGATGGTTTTTATGCTTAAAGGATCCACGGGTCACTGTGTGGCTTAACAAGTAATAATATTAATAAAAAGCATTGACACACCACGTCTTGGACGTCCAGGATCAGGGTTCAATTCCCAGCCAGGTTTGATTCGCATCAGTTTTTACAGTATGTTCTCTGCATGTTTGGTAGGTTTCCTCTGAAGATTAGGCTATTTGGTATTCCCAAAATATATGTATGTGGCTTGGCTTGCCGATGAATTGGCACCCTGTCCAGGGTGTCCCTGCTTTGTGCCCCAAGTCTCCTGGGAAAGACTCCAGGCCTCTCGTGAACCTCAACACAGGATAAAACAGTATAGACAATGAGTAATCGGGAGAGTGAACATTCCTCTAAACTGGTCAGGTACTGGGACAAAAAACAAACAAAAAAAAGACCTTTAGGAAGCCTGAAGAATTATTACTCAAAACTACATAAAAACATATAAAAATGTTTGGCTCTTAGGAAGCACAATATGAAGAATGGGGGTGTAGCTCAAGACTTTTGCACAGTACTGTAAGTCTTGGAAATGAGATTTTACTATAGAAATTTAACAAACAGATTTGAATACAAAATTCAAATGACTTTTCCTTCTATACCTAAGTCACAGAAAATTAATCCGCATCTTTGAATCAAACTTAACCAGTGTTGTGGTGTAACTATGTGTAAGTAAATGATCCTTTTTTTACCTTTCTTACCTTTTTAATTATTCAGGATGAAAAATTAAGAAAGACTTTAATGGAGAATTTGGCACTTTGGCGACTCCGCTAATTGCAGGCAAAGTTGTTGTACATTCTCTAAAATCTCATTTGACTGCATTATTATTATGAGATATAAACTGTCACAATTCATACAATTTAGTTGATCTATGATCTATGACCTAAGACACACTGAAGGTCATGCTTTTGTATCAAAAGCGGAATATCAGCACGGCTGGGATGCAGTCAGGGGCTCAAGGGCGCAGCTGGAGTACCAAAGATCTCACCGCTGTGCTGATATTCTGTACAGTAGCATGAACGCAAATGTAATATTTCTTTTATACAGCAGTTCAACAAACACCATTTATTATCACACATATCCTTCCATGACTGGTGGAACTAGCATTGATCCAGCGACCGACAGTTAGTGTAATTAACAGCAGTGAAAGTAGTTTTAAATCCTTGCTGTAGCCAAACGGATAAAGAAAATAACCCATGGAGGTGGAGAACAGTCCTGAGAAATGTACAAGATTTACTTTATATTTCCACTTATTACAATTTTGAATATGAGCTAACATCAGAGGTTCATGAGTTGGATCCCAAATAGCGTTAAATGGAAAGCGAGTGCGCTCCAGTATGTAGGGTGTACAAGCCCTTGTTCTGCATGCCAAGTAGTGCCCTTGATGAGGGGTTAGTGAAGGATTTGGGATTCAGCCTTATATACCGTATCGTGGAATGCCTCTCGTCCAATCAGATTACTCGGTCAGGACTAACTGTTGTTAGAAAGTTGAGAACGTCTCCCACCCTCTGTGCACCACACTGTCATAATTTCCCTTTTCAGTGTGTGGTTTCACTCCCCCCCCCCAGTCCTGCCTCTGCCTCATCAGGACATTGATTGTTTACCCCACCGGATTCTCCTGTTCTGTGTCTCGCCTTGATTAGTATAGATTATTTCTACCCTGTCATTTCGGTTCTTGTCATGCGTCTCAACTCCGCGAGTTGTTTTCCTGTTTTTTGACTCTTCCTCGTTCTGTATATTGGCTTCTGATCATGTATTAACCTCGTGCAATGCTATCGAGCTGAAATTTGAAATATGAAATTTGATTTTCAAATAATCTTATTCCAGTGTGCTATTTTGGATATTGTATACAGAAGAAGTAAACACACACACACACACACACACACACACACACACACACACACACACACACACACACACACAGAGTCTGTTTGACTTTGAAGCTTTTTGAAGCTACCAGGTTATAAAATTTAATCTACAGCGCCTACTGAAATATAGTCAATAAAATTGCTGCTGTAATATTGAACAGCTGTGACATATTCACAGCTTTCATTTCTGACCACATCCACAGGTTTTGATTACTAAAATATCAGAAATTCTGAAACGGCTGGAATAGGAATGCGGATGCCGTCTTAAACATCAACATGAAACTTTTTGAAATCTGCTAAACTGACTAATCAGACTTAAAGTGACTAAACTCATAAAATAGTCCATTTGCCATCACAAGGAATAATAAGTGTCCAGATTCTGGAAATTACGCTCGTGTTTACGTCTGCCCATTTTATTGCACTTTGATGATTTGCCCAGATGGGCTGTGATGCATGTTTACCAGATGGCACTTCTGGAAAGAAAGTCATTAAAACACTATGCCGGGATGCGATAGCGCAGATTTATTGAAGTGTTTATTTTGAATTGGCTTTAATTATTACAGCCAGTTGACCTTCGGACTTGAATGGAGAGAAATACTCAGACTCGAAAAAGAAGTGCACTAGGGAAGGTAGCTGAACTGACTTTACTGGTCTGTTTCACCTAAAAAAATAAAAAAAAACTGTGTATTTAAATTGACTCAATTTTTTGCCTTGAGATTAGAAAACTTTTTGCAACTAACTTCTTCCGAGTTTGTGTTCCCTGTTATAAATCACGAGGCCGTCATGTGTTTTGACAGAAGCTTGTGTCTGGCTTAATTGAACTCTTATCAGCTGCTGTGATTCTGAGCTGTGTGATGAAGCTTCATACCGTCTCTCCCGACTGCAAACACAGAAGAAAGTGTTGGGAAAATAATCACTAACAGCAAGCGAATATATGGAGCTTTGCAAGTGGTTTCCACCCTGCAAAAAAAAAAAAATAAATAAATAAATCTTTATCTGGTGTCTGGAGCCTATATCAGAGAACTTGGGGCACACTCACACACCCAATCATACAATTTGGAAATGCCAATCACTCCATAGCTTTGGATTGTGGAAGAAAACCAGAGTACCTGGAAGAAACCCACTGAGCACATATTACCTTTATGCACACAGAGGAGATGAAAGATTTGGAGATCTGAGGCGACCGAGGACCACGCAGCCACCATGCCATCCCCAGAAAAGGTCATTACAAATCATTTCTAAGCAGTCAGTTTGGAACTAGACAGATGTGAAATATCTAAAGCATATGGAGAGGTACAGAATATAAGATTTTTTTGTAAGGGTACCACACCCTCTACTGCACCCCCTTTATTGTCTGTTAGAGTTAAAAACAAATCATATCCCTTGTTCATCATCATCTGACAAGGTGGTATCAAGTGTTTCAAGACTAGTTTTGTAACACGCCAACAATCGACAGCACAAGGCTGCACACACAGTTACAGGGAGCACCGACCTTCATAAGTCAGTGTGCCAAAACACATCATCCTGTGTACATCAGGAGCTGTGCAACCGGTGTAACGTCTGTTATTTTATCATGGACAGCACGTTAGAACAAGGAGAGAATGTGACATTTTTGAGTGAAACTGGCCAAATCTGCCACAGAAACATCTTTAACAAGCTCAACCCCTGAAAATGTCAAAACCGTTGTTTTTGTGCATGATGATCATTAGAGAACAATCCATAACATTGCTGCCATTGTCGGTGTGTCCTACGGAACAGTTCAGGCAATCCGCATGTGTGATTTGAACATGCGCCGTGTTGCTGCCAGTTTCCTCCCCAGGCTGCTGACCCTGGAGCAGAGGGAAAATTGAGTCAAAGTCTGCCAAGAACTCCATCAGTGTGACGTGGATGACTCGTCCCATGTCGAGGTTCATTGCCGGTGACAAAACTTGGGGGTATGGGTACGAACCTGAGACGAGGCAACGGGCTTCACATTAGAAGAGCCCATCATCTCCATGACCGAAAAAGGTGAGGCTGGTCTGCAGCTCAACCAAGTGCATGGTCATTGTGGCATCCTGGCATTGTCCATCGAGACAACATTCCCAAGGGGCCAGACCATCAATATCAAATTCTACTGCCAGGTTTTAAAGTGTCTGAGAGAGGACATTTTAAAGATCCCATATTTTAAAATTGTAATATTATTTCCTATATGCTAGCTGTTTCAGGTCTTTTCCAACCATGCTGTTTGAGTTTAAATGGGATTCATTAGAGATCAGAAGAGGTGGGTGGAGTTGAGCAGAGCTGTGCAACAAGTCGGTAATGGAGATGTTCTTGTATGAGGTCGCAATAGTGAGAAAATACAGTATAACTGGCTTGTTTAAAGAATTATTATTATTATTATTATTATTATTAGTAGTAGTAGTAGTAGTAGTAGTAGTAGTAGTAGTAGTAGTAGTATTGTTGTTTTTGTTGGTTTTATTATTTTATTTTCCCTTCACATCTTGGTTTTCCTTTTTTTTTATGTTTTAAATATAATAGAGGAAATATGTTCAAAAGAAGTTACTTCTGATGTTTATGCAACATGGAAGTGACAAATCTTGCTTCCCTAAAAATTTAAAGTTGCCAACGTCAGCCATTTTTGAGAGATGATTTGATATGAGCCCTGCAAATGGCCATTGTTCAGCGTTATACTGTCTCACTTCAAACAATAATACAGTGGAACCTCGTATTGCGAGTAACGTGGTTTACGAGTGTTCCTCAAACTGAGCAAAGATTTTTAATAAATTTTTAATCGGAAACCGAGCAAGTATTAGATTACGAGCGCCGAGTATCATGTA
Source organism: Clarias macrocephalus (assembly GCA_011419295.1). Taxonomy (NCBI): domain Eukaryota; kingdom Metazoa; phylum Chordata; class Actinopteri; order Siluriformes; family Clariidae; genus Clarias; species Clarias macrocephalus. Next base: position 32,278 of record JAAGKR010006257.1, on the reverse strand, counting down.
TCACGCATGAGACTCTTATTTTGACACTGAGCATCACTCTCTCACCTTCCCCCACTCGCCGAGGTAGGGAGAGGGAGGAGGAGTGTTACTGGAGGAGGAGGAGTGTTACTGTGTAAAACGAGGCGAGGGAAGGGGCTAATTCCACACACACACACACACACACACACACACACACACACACACACACACACACACAGCGGCTGCGCGCACCAACGGAAACACTAATCTGTCACGATTTATTAGTACTTTTATTTAAAGGTAAAGTGCAGACTAATTTGTTTTATTTTCATTTTATAGATTGTATTAATTATTTTTATGTATTTATTTTTTGGGGTTGTGGAACGAATAATTTGAGTTTTCATTATTTCTTATGGGAAATGATGTTTTGGAACACGAGCCCACTTCCGGAACGAATTATGCTTGTAATCCAAGGTTCCACTGTAATTTAAAATTTTAATTATTCACATTTCTTTGAGCATTGATACTAAAATTGGTGTAAGCTTCTAGAAGCATATGCCCTGTCCAAATTGTTGCTTAAATAGTGTTTTGGTAAAAACTTAAAAAGCAAAAAATCATGTAGTGTCCGTAACCATGTCAAAATCATGTTGCAATATCTTCATATGTTTTGAATAGTAGAATAATACACCTTTTCAGGTTCATGTCTTTTCATGTGAAATCTAAATTGTCCATGTTTCATCTGAATGATTATGGAAAGATTTGAATTTTAAAAAAGTTACAGACACTATACAGTATAAAAGGGCATGAAATTGTATTTAGCAAATGTGTTTCTTTTAAATATCTGATAAAAAATAATGTGAAATATAAATCTAAATGTGTGTGCATATTTACAAAAAAAAAAAAAAAAACGAAGCATGGATCAGGAGATATGAAGCATTAAGTATTGTGAAATTGTGTTACAGTATATGATCCTATCTGGAGATTCACATTTTCACCTACAGTAGGTGAGACACTTTTTTTAGCTCCAATTCCGTGTTTTGGCTGTTTTTACATGCAATGACATATGAATGCATAAAAATGGATAAAATATTAACTTTTCATAATACTGTAGATTCCCTTTAAATCACAGTAAATTAGCTTTTTTTTTTTTTTTAATTCAGTAAGCATTTAAGAAAATGACAGTAGTGCTAAATGAATGCTCAACTCTGAGTGGTCAGAATCAGATGTGAGTTTTTTTTTATTTTTATCTTTGCATAACAGCTCAACTTACAAAGTAGTACCAGCTCTAAAATAAATGAAAGGTTAATATTAAAATGTTGTTTCTATAGTAACAGCTCGTGCAAAGGGACTTGCATACGCTACATGGTGGCCACTTCACATACTCTTTGCTTAAACTATATGTGAGAAAAGAGGGAAAAATATTTTTAAAGCCAATTTACTGCAACCTTTTGCAGTGCTGACATGGGATCTTATTGGTGATAACCGACCATGGAAAGAAAAATCCTTACATTCTGACAGCATAGTACGGTAAATACATAATATAAAAAAAATGCATTGGAGTGTGATGTGGACAAGTAAGTGTACAAAGAATAACAAGAAAATCTTCTTGAGAGGGAGATTTTTCAAGCACTGTGTGTCTCATAAATACTTAAAACCAAGGTTAAACTCACGGTCTCCATGACAGTGCAGAGGTCCCACCGTGACCTTAGCCTCTGATCCAGGTCGATTTGTGTCGCCTACAGCTACCTCGCTCACGGGTAAGTGATCCTTATAGACCAAAAGCCCAGAATCCTCTCTCCTGTAAGCAATTGCAACCAATCAAAGCACAGAATCAGAACTACATTCAAATACCATTTATGCCACCATCAACAATCTCCATATCACGTTTTTAAAATTTCAATATTTCCTGTGTCTATTACATTACACGTAAATGCACATATTAAATCACACATTATAAGAGCACAAATTGCATGCATGAAGCATCAAGCATAACATGTTTTAATATTAACGCTCATTAAACACCAGGTAGGTTATGAGGCAAATTGTATTATACTTGGCTGAATGAAACACATTAATTAGGTATAATTATTATCAGATATTACGGCATGATTGGAAGAGGACGGATCGGCCTAATGTTCTTGTTTGTATCCATTATTAATTTGCTTGCTCTGGTGTTTATCTAACTAATGAAATCCATTTTAAATCCTTGGATTCATCTAATATTAGTCCTAATATACATGACTCAAGCTTAACACGAGGCTCCAAAAAATATCAGCAAAAATATCAGATAAAGCTTTCATTATGAGTTTCCTATATTCTCACAAATGACGTCATCTAATTAACTACACATTACAAAGTACAATGATTATAGTACGTAATTTAATAAGACTGACTTATCGTACAGTAGGCTTCGCTTTATTCGAAAAACCCTTTTAAATAATGATTGCCTTGATATCATATTCATATAGGCTATATGTAGGCTATATGTATATAACAACCTCACTGCTATCGCCTTGTCCCTCCAGGTTCCAGGTTCGATTCCCACCTCAGGATCTGTCTGCATGGAGTTTGCATGTTCTCCCTGATTTTGGCGGGTTTCCTCCATGTACTCCAGTTTCCTCCACCAGTCCAGAGACATGATCATGCTAATTAGTGTTCCCAAATCATCCGTAGTGTGCAATTGAGAGCATGTGACTTTGCGAACTGTATGTGTGTGTGTGTGTGCACCCTGTGATGGGTCGTTAAGAAAAAAGTCTTCTGGGATGGGATCCAGCCCCCCCAAAACTAGATATAGAGAATAAATCCGTATAGATGATGAATGAGTGACTGTTACCCCATTACAAATGTGTTTGAAGACCCCACACTGTGTTTTTCTGTTTTCTGTATTCTGATTTTGTTTCTTCAATCTCCTCTCCAAAAAAAAAAAATAAATAAATGTTTGTTCAGGTTTAAGAGTCAAACGTTGCCAAGCAACAAACACTTTCTTCACTCCTTAGCAAAGTTGATTGAGAGGCTGTTTGCTAATTAATTTTTAGACCCAAGTGAAGGCAATGTTTCATGTTAAGTTGTATGTTCCGCCTAATTAATTTGCCGACTTGACAACTGTCAAATGTAACATTTAAAAATTAGCTTGCACTGAATGAATGGAATCTTGGCATCCTATAATTCAAAAGTTGAAGTTTATCCAATGCGGAGTGAGTCTAAGTGGGTTTGTCCCAGGATATCCCCACTCATGAACTGCTCCCGCCTTGTCCAGTCAGAAATTAATAAATCATCTGACCAAACCTAACAGTTTTTTTTTTTTTTTTTTGGTTTGTTTTTTTAAATCCTGCTCTTCAAGATCTTACCTTTGACAGGTCTGGATTGCTGACATTGGTGACTCTTTTTTTTGTTTAAATGGTGAATTGATGAATTAACACATATGGAATTATGTAATTAAGTCAGAACAACAAACAGTTATTTTAAGTTTGTTGTTCTGAAAAAAAAAATGTTTTCATGCATATCAGCTGGTCTGAAATAGTTCTTGCAAGAACAGTATTGTCAAGTGCATTTGCAAAACCCATTGATGATGAAACTGGATCTCATGAAGTCCTTACCAGGAAAAAAAAGACTAAAACCTCTGCTTTGAGTTCATTTAGATTAAACTCTGAAATGACTAGTCTACAGCACCTCAGATTAGAGCCTTTATGAAGTAGGAGACACATCTCAACATGTTCAAAGGAGATTATTGTATGTTTTGGTTGCTTTGCAGCATTATTTTACAATGTAGAAAGAAATAAAAATCAGACCACTGAACAAGAAGGGGTGTCCAAACTTTTGACTCATACTGTATGTGCAGTAAGCTACGAATAATTTATCGGAATAATTTGAGTTAATATATTTAGTGAACCCTTGCTCATTATGGAGACAAACCGGTATCAGCACATTCTTAAGTTCAATTAGTTTAAAATACTGAATATATTTTGATGTCTGTTTGATGACAACACAAGTCCTTGAGCTTGAGTGAGTTGACTTGACTGTGATTATATAAAAGAGTGTTTGTCCTCACCAGTGTTTCTGATCTGCATCACAGTTGCAGTGGTGTTTGGGGTCGATGCAGTTGTGCTCGATGCCACAGGAACATTTCTGAACCCCCGGCGCAGAGCCGCCCCAATAGAAGTGTTTCTCATTCCCTCTGCCAACCCACCATGTGTACGGAGTCCCGTCTGTAGAGACAAAGTGAACGTTTTGTTAACAAAATGAAAAACAAAAGAAGTGCAAAACAAAATAACAAAATTGAAAACGAAATAACAAACAAACAAACAAACAACAAAAAAATGAAAACAAAATAACAAATGTGTAAACGAAATAATAAATCAGAAAACATAAGTACAAATCCGGAAACACAATACCAAATACCAAAAGAAAATACATAGACAATTCAAACAAAGCCGAAAAGGTAGATGTAGAGTAGAGAATGAAATGTTTACTGCTGATCTTGAGTGGCAGATGTCTTGTCCAATCAGAAGTAAGAATTTGATTTGCAAACGATACCTGTCTTTTCCGGTTTGTCTGATTTGTCGCTTTGTTTTCTGATTTGGTCTTTTGTTTCCAGAGTTGTCATGGTTTAGGATTTGTTATTTTGCTGTTTCATTTGTAATTTTGTTATAGGTTTTGTAATTTTGTTTTCAGCTTTGATATTTTGTTTTTGGGTTTGTTATTTTGCTTTCAGTTTTATTATTTTATTTTTAAATTTGTTTTTTTTTGTTGTTTGTTTGTTTTTGGAGTTTTTTATTTTCCTTTCAGTTTTATTATTTTGTTTTTACATTTGTTGTTTTGTTTTCAGTTTTGTTATTTTGTTTTCAGTTTAGTCTTTTTCTTTTTGAATTTGTTATTTTGTTTTTGGGATTTGTTATTTTGTTTTCAATTTTGTTATTTTGTTTTGCACTCCTCAGCCACCATAAACAGGGAATAATTTGTGCATGTCTTCTTTAAGTCACATGTAATTAAAAGCAAAAATGGCCATAAAGTAATTTATAATAGTTTGTTTGGGTGTAAATCTATAACTCTACCTGCTCCGATTTTTATCATAATGAATAAATCAGCCTTCATGGTGTGACAGCATTTAGTTCACTCAGTTCAGTAATAATTGATGCAACTGGCTTTTCAGGATTTATTATTTTTCTATGTACTGTAATACAACGTTCCATTTCATGGTTTGGTGGAATTTCAAAATGGTTAAAAGAAGCATGTTTTCGATTTCAAACTTTTTGTTATATACACCCTTGTGTGCCGGAGGAAATACTTTTCTATAATGAGTAGTCAAAAAAAGTTAGAGAATGGTGTTAAATGGTTTTGCTCTGTTAAATGCAAATGAATAGAATTTGTACATAGACTGTTCATAGCAGCTTTATAATTGTTTCGCCCTAATCTCCAGGTCATGTAGATGTCCATGTTTATTCTTAGATTCGGCACTCATCATACAGTATATCCCCAGCTGTGAGGGAGCGTCGACAAAACCTCCAGCATTATGCAAATTCTGCATTATCTGCTCAAGGACTGATGCCTGGGAAACAGGTTCTTCCCCCTGGCTGTCATCACCCTTTGATCTAAATAATTCCCTCTACACCCCTGCGCAGACATTACATATCGTTAATGATGTGCATATCACTTTGCTCATTTACTGCTGCACTGGCGTACAGTTTACAGCACAAGTGTACTGACCTGTTATGGTACTACAGTCTTGCTTCAGCTCTATTCCACTCGGGTTACTATCACCACCAGAATGCAGTGACACTTTATACTCAATTCTAATCACAGCTATGGACCTTATGCTTATTTACTTATATCTTGTTGACACGTTTAAATGACCCTTCATGTGATTGTGGTACTTAAAACTCACTTCCTCTTTGTATATCCACACCTACTCTTTTCCATGCTCCCTTTCCGCATGATGTCTGTTCCAGTTGCGCAATTTATTTCCTTTCAGCAATACTTGACTTAATTTGACTAATCAGACCAGAGGCAGTGGAGCTGTAAGTCCGATAAAGACTGTGTACTAGCATTAAAAATTCAACAGAGCCAGATTTTCACTCTCAAGGCTTCGGAATTATGAAAGAAAATGAGCTCGTAGTGATTTTATCGCCTTGATTAGCTACATACTCAATGTGTTTCTCTGAAACCGGGCTGAGCGCAAATCAGTGCGGCGGAAACATATGAAGCAGATCGACTTTCAACCTGAGAAGATGCATCATCTTCATGACACTCAATCAGCAGCACTTGCAGCAGTTGCTTTAAGATACAGCCCTAAATTATGGACCGGGTTTCTAATAGAGATTGGGAGCAAGGAGCTCACGGATACACGAGACTCATATAAATACAGACAGACAGAAATCCGACATGGCCTTCTGAAGCGTCAGGCTGGATAAGTGTTTATAATGCAGTGTAGTGTGGATTAGATCCAGCTCCACCCCCGTGACTTCCGGCTCTGCCATGGAATGTGCTATAATATACTGACTGTACTCTCACTCACTCATCGTCTATACCGCTTTAACCTGTATACAGAGTCACCGGAGGCCTGGAGCCTATCCCAGGAGACTTAGGGCACAAGGCGGGGTGCCACTCCATCGCAGGGCACACACACTCATTCACACAATGGGCAATTTGGGAACGCCAATTAGCCTAATCTGCAGGTCTTTGGACTGTGGGAGGAAACCCACCAAGCATGGGGAAAACATGCAAACTCCATGCACACAGAGACGGGAATCGAGCCTGGCTGGGAATCGAACCCGGACCCTGGAGGTGCAAGGCGCCAGTGCTAACCACTACACCACCGTGGCGCCCGCTGCTATAATATATATCTTATGTTAATCTTTTCTGAATTCTATTATGTAAATTCTATTTAAATGTCATATAGTAGTAGCATTCCAAAAAACAAAAACACTTCTACGCTGCCTGGTTAAAAGGGGCACACAATTAAAATTTCAATTAACCGTCTTTAGATTTAATTGTTGTGCAAAGTGTGGCGGCCAATTTATACAGACAGAAAGTTCCCCATGTTCCCAAAAGCACCCTTCCATTCCTACAGTTTGAGTAATTTGAGTAAGTTTGGAATTTATTGCCACATATCATTGCCGAGCTTAGACCTGACCAACTGAAGCAACTTCAGATCATAACACCGTGTCCAGAGGCTTGTATAATGGGCTTGTACTGAGCTTCTACATCAAAATAGTGGCTCATCTATGCAAATGCAAAGACTTTAACTGCTTTACGTTTACAGTTACTAAAAAATTAGTCCCACCCCCTTTTAATTGTATGTTAACCCTACCCCTAAAACCATAATAAAAATCATCTGATCGTAGCAGGTCTCACACACAACAACATATAACTTTTTTCACCGTTCCATGATTTGCCAAAATGAAGCCAAAAAAAAAAAAAGCCCCCATGATTCAAGACCCTGTAGATTCACCATCAGCAATGCAAACTTTGCATTTTTTTAAGGTTTTTTTTTTTTTTTTTTTCATCAGTCTCGCAAATCATTCTGGAGGAAATCTGGTACACTCTTCTTTAAAACATCAAATCAGTTCATTAATTTGGGTTGAGGTCTGGACTTTGTCTAGGTCATTCCAAAACCACATCAAATAACACTTTTTTACATAAATTACACTGATTTTTCAGACATTCTGATGTAGATTAACTGGTGTGCTTTGGATCATTGTCCTGTGATCATTGGGCCATGGCAGGATCCAATTCCAACCAAGCTTTAGCTGCCGGACAGTGGAGTTCATAGTCAACACAATGACTGAGAGGTGCCCAGGTGGCCAGATATCCCTCCACTGGGATATCCACTCCTTGGAAGACTGGCAACCGATTAATGTTCAACAATAAGTGATTCTCTAAGACCATTGCTTATGTGCTTATGCCATTGTGTTAACAAACACCTGAATGCTCCAGACCAGCAAACTGGCAAAACTTTTTCTTTCACAAAAAGAAAACTTTTTCTTTCACAACATGCTTGCTTTTACACGCGCTAACGATCAATTAATAAAGAGCTAGTGATTAACAGGGCCTGGCTGCAACTTACCCTCTTAAAGCCTGTAGAGGCAGTAAGGGGAACTTAATATTTTACACATTTATTTTTCCTTTTTGTTTTCATTAAATGAATAAATATTAATATACAGTCAAATATACTGGCTTCAATTTTATTTACGTGATACTGATACCTGCTACTGTACATTCAGTTGATTTTTATTATGTTTTTACACAAAATAATATAGAATTAAAAAAGGAGGTTTTGAATATGACTGAATGATTTAGATGCAATAGTGGATTTTTTATTTTTATTTTTTAAATTTTTTTATTATTTTTTTTACATGAAGCTGAGCCCTATTTAAAGCATACATTGTTCCAGGTTATAATAATGTGTAAGTCAGTTTTTAACCCAATTTCAAACCACCTTAGCCTTGTTGGAGACCAATTTTTTTTTTTTTTTCCATGTAATGGTGACTTTTTTTGGCCAGGCAGTGTGCTGAGTATATTTTGTCGTTTCTATCCCTGTCATTTTCTTTTTTTTTTTTTACTATGTATTTTTATTGTGTTACTTGTGATAACAGAATCCCACTCCATTTTTTAAGACATCTTACAGGACGGTAAACTCATATCAATTCTGTCCATCAGGTCGTAACACAGCCTCACACCCGCTTTCCCCATTTTCACTGTTCCGTCACATGAAAGGACGTACGTCTCTCTATCAGTCCGCACTCCCTTATTACCCTCCCTCAGGGTTCTGACCACTTTTGAAAAACTGAAATGAGTGTAAACAGGATCTCCCTGGAGGTCAGGGAAGTAAAAAAAAAAAAAAAAAGGAGATAGCATTGTTGAAAAAGTGGATGACAGCTTCATTTCTCCCTCAGAAATATCACAGGAGAACGAGTGAATCCTCAGAGGCTACAACAGCTCTCTCAGTGTTTTGGATGTAGTTAATTTAGGGAAATCGTTTCATTCTTCTGATCATCTTTAGCTGTACAATGATAGTGCTGCTACAGGGAGCAAGAGTTACAATGAGATGGCAGGGTTTCTTTCTTCTGTGAAAGAAAAAGAATGGTAGATTGAAATCCCACTGCACCAGTGAGACATGTCAGGGTTCTCCTAAGATAGAACAATTACAGTATGGAATAGTCCGTTTATTATATCATTTGTACTTGCATAGAATATCTTCCATTGAATTTAATTGGTTGTTTCCCAAAATATAAATAAACTTGTAAAAGTCTACAAGTTTATTTAAGGAAATCCAACATACACAGTCAATGCTATAGGCAGGACTCAGAAAAGAGTAAGAGGACTAAAAACCTACAACAGTTTGTTTTGACCATGTAATCTGATTGGATGAGAGGCATTCTATGAGTAGTGATATAGAGCATAACAACATTTGGACATTTAACCATGTCCCATCCATCCATCCATCCATCCATCCATCCATCCATCCATCCAGGCCAGTAGTGACCATTGTACATGACCTCCGGTCAACATTCACACACTCATTCACACTCTATGAGCAATGTGGGAATGCCAATTAGCCTATTCTGCATGTCTTTGTACTGTGGGAGGAACCAATGTACCAGGAGAAATGAACATTCGAACTCTGACAGACCCTGAGGTGGGAATCGTATCTGGACCCCGGATGTGCAAGGGTCAAAATGAGGACATACTGTAGCACTCAGAAACCAGTGCACACATTAAGTAAGAGACTGATTACGAAAGATGGTGGGCCAAAACAAAGGGACACTGCAATGTATACAAAACTGCATGGAAGGTCCTTAAATTAGAATGTGACATCTGATGATAAAGTGACAGAATTATCTTTAATCATGCTTACAGTTTTTCTTTGCTGAAGGCTAACAGAAACAAATAATTGATTTTTACTGCTTATCAACATTAAGAGCATACTGAATCTTAAAAAAATATTAAGGACAAAATATCCAGCGGTTCATTAGTGCTTGGATACCATCAAGGTAGAACATTTTCTCAGTAGCCCTAACCCATGATAGGACTGGCCAGGATAGGCTTCTTGTCTGAAACACTAGCCTCCCAGGAACTCCTTTAATGGCCCGAACATTCCACATGGCTTGGAGGTCAGGACTATATGGGGGGATATGGCAATAACTCCCAGCTGAGGTTCTGTAAGGTGCAGATGGTGTTTGTAAATGATTGTTTGTACCGTTCCCACAGACAGTTCCCTTACGTCTTTTCCGCAAAATGGTGACAAGATCATCGATTGTCGCGAATCCGTGTTCAAGGCATGTTCAAGGGAACGACTGCAATGAGCTCCAAGCCACCTCAGTCACGGTCTTGATTCACGGATGTACAGCTACTCTTGCCCCGTTCAAATGTTTTAAGTGTCTCAACATAGTCGTCTGTTTTCTTCAGTTCACTCCAAATTTCGTCCCCGTTTGACTTAAACGCCCCCTCATTATCTGGCATCTAGTCAAAATGCACGCGCTTCCCACGCTCTAAGGTGAGCAAACAATACCCTAGAAACCTGTTTTACTCCATTCGCTCTACTCCACCCATTAGAGGCGTGATTTGAAGGATTCACACTCATCTTTAGTCCAGTGATCTCGAACCCAAATCTAACAGTAGGTGTCTGATGAATGTCCATCAGTGACACCTTGTTGTTTTTTTGGTCCGTCACTACAGTGACTGAAGGGAGAAGGTAAGACAGCAGAGAGGAAGCGAGAAAGAAAAAGAAGGCAACAGAGAACAAGATATAATGTCAGTTACACACAACCCTCTGATCTGACCCTGCAGAAGCACAACCATCTGCCTCACCACTTCTAGCCCACTCACTGTCATGATTCAGCTCAGTGGCGTCATGTCATCAGCTTACCTTTCTCCTCTGATACCCTAACCAGTAGCTGAAGCATCACAGCCTTGCCTTGTTAGTCGATACACCAGAATAACAACTTTCCTCTAGTCTTATTTAATATAAAGTACTCATCAACTTGATTCCTTGCATGCTTATAAGTGCACTTTGCTAGAGCCCCGTGCTTTAATTCGATCTTTTTAGCTTTTTTTTTTCCCTCCCATTTCTTTCTTCCTTACTGTTTTTGTATTCTGATTGCTATCTTTATCATTGTATCACAGAGCCAAAGTATCTGTTGCACAGCTTGACAAAACAAGGTCAGCACAAACAAATGTGACTCTCTCAGCAGTGTAAAGTCTTAGCAAAGCAGATGGAAGTCTTAGTGTTTACATGTATGGCATTTGGCAAACAGCCCTATCCGGAGCAACTTTTATTCTCGTTTTATATTCATGAGCAGTTAAGGATTTTTCTTAAGGAACCGGTTGTGGTACAGTAGCTTAATGGTGTTGGGGTTTGAACCTGGTACCTTCTGGTCAGCAGACCAAACACTGAGTTACCCCTGCCCCGTGTTTTTAGTATTGTTCTCATAAACACATAAAATGAGTATAAGGTACAGTGGAACCTCAGCATAACTAATTGCCCTCTCTTACAAGTTTTTGCCTTCAGAATTAAAACTTAGCTTTGGCATAAGGAGCATTTTCAGCATACAAATGAACAACAAATCGAACCCTGGCTAAATCGCGCCTATATCCGGGAGCTTTTCTTGTTTGCGTCAGTGGAAAGCCACCCAAAGCATGGTTTTAATCTGGGATTAAAAATTAATAACAGTATTAGGTACAGTACAGACCAAAAGTTTGGACACCCCTTCTCATTCAAAGAGTTTCCTTTATTGTGTTCTTTAGCCCAAACGCGTCTCTTCTGCTTGTTGCCTGTCCTTAGCAGTGGTTTCCTAGCAGATCTTCTACCATGAAGGCCTGATTCACACAGTCTCCTCTTAACAGTTGTTCTAGAGACGTGTCTGCTGCTAGAACTCTGTGTGACATTGACCTGGTCTCAGATCTGAGCTGCTGTTAACCTGCGATTTCTGAGGCTGGTGACTCGGATGAACTTATCCTCCGCAGCAGAGGCGACTCTCGGTCTTCCTTTCCTGGGGCGGTCCGCATGTGAGCCAGTTTCTTTGTAGCGTTTGATGGTTTTTGTGACTGCACTTGGGGACACTTTCAAAGTTTTCCCAATTTTTCAGACTGACTGACCTTCATTTCTTAAAGTAATGATGGTCACACATTTTTCTTCACTTTAAGCTGCTTTTTTCTTGCCATAATACAAATTCAACCTCTTTGAATGAGAAGGTGTGTCCAAACCTTTGGTCTGTAACGTATATTAATAGAATTTTCCATAACTTTTTAACTAAGGCCTTCAGCTACAACATCGCTACAACAGCAACCAATGCAGATAGCTGGAAAATGTCTCAGATTTGGGTTGTCAGTCTGAACAGAGCCAAATTTGATCTCATCACTTTCAAATAACAGGATGGACAGTCAGTCATAAAGATCAGATTTGTGAAACAAATCATATTTGCCTGCAGTCTGAACAAGGCATAAAGGTCTTAGGGTGAGCACAGGACAGTCTATGTGATTACTGCTCCGGGTTTTCTGTCCAAATCTATAGTAAAGCCATAGATTAGGCTGATGTTTGGCAGGTAAAGAGCTGCAGCTTCTATTTCAAAACACTGCTTACAGGTGGCAACTACGGTTACCTATTCTTCTTTATTTCTCCTATTTTCTACTTTCTCCTAGAACAATACTAACGGCATCAAAACTATGGAACATATAGACATGTTGTAGGCGATAACTAACAGCTATCCTAGCCCTTCTTAAGACCTGAAGAAGGTTATGTTAGCTGTTAGCAGTTAGCCGCTACCTGTTGGCCTTAGGCATATTTAATATAGCTCTTAAAAATGGCACCCTGAGAATGACAGAGCTGGGTTAAGTGAAGCAGAGTAAAGGAGGGTATGTTGGTATATGAGGTCATGATAGGGGGAGATCTGATTTGGGTGTGTCCAACACAAAAATGGAAAAAGGACAAGATTTGTGTGTTCACACAGACTGAAGACCCATCTAAATGTCTAAATATGACCCAAAAGTGAATTTCGCATTATAGGTCCCTGTTAATGCTGTTGAAGAGCCACAAAACAGTTCACATTAAAGGCCAGATTGGTCAATTCAGATTTTTTTGGACTCAGATCAGATTTGCATGTCAATTTGACTCTAATGTGGACACCTGTATCCTTTGAGACAGAACGTATGCTCACATCAATACGTCTTTGCTCGCGCCAACGGGTCATGAGTTCATGAGTGCGACCACTCATTCATTTCATTCATTCATTGATTTCAGTGCTTGGGATGTTGCTCTCGAGGAGGGCAAGAAGTTAGTTGGCAGCGTTTGTTGAAGCCTAGAAGAAGGTCATATGTATCCATCCAATCTAGGACCACGTATGAAAGTAACTCAGCTGCGATTTTGAAAAAAATAAACATTAGATTTGTGTGAAAAGTCAGAGCTGTTTGGCTAAAAAATTTGTATAGAGTCACATGGGGCTGGTAATATGAACATCACCTTAGTTCTTGTTATCACTTACTTTAATGCAGCTGTAAACAGTCAGTCCCTCACCAGCCTCTTTTTCACTCTTTGTTTTTCTTGAATAGGCCAACAGGAGAAAAAAAATACAGCTTGTCACATTAATACAAAACCACACAGTGCAATGCTGTTTGAAGAATTCTCCTTTGTGGAACATTCAGCAAGCAGGTTTACTGCAAATCTGATTTCTTTCTTTTCTTATATGCTTACTGAACGCTTCAGATATGCTTTTTACTCATTTCATAGAGGTATACTGTATACACACCAATTGGCCTCAACACTAACACAAGAGGTGAATTGAATAACACTGATAATCAATTATACAGCAGGAAATGGGCTCAATAACAGGATCACATCTACATTTACAGCATTTGGCAGACACCCTTATCCAGCATTTTATCTCATTTTACATCTAAGTAGTTTAGGGCTAAGCGCCGTGCACAGTGGGCCAACAGTGCCAACTTGGTGATGCTGGGGTTTGAACCTTCTAGTGCCTCAAGAACTGAGCTACTCCTCGTCCCATCCATTCTGATGGGGAGCCCGTCCTGTCGCAGAAAAGCCAATGTAGAACAAATTGTTGAAAGAAAAAAAGCAAAGTTGGCATTGATAGAAATGCACCAGAACACCCAGTGTCTAAGCAGGAAAAAAGTTCAAGTGCCTTGTTATCTACATTCCCCAGAACTTAATCCGACCAAGCATCATGGAACGTGCCAGACAAACAAGTCAAAGGATATGCTGCTAATGTATCAGTGCCGGACACCACAGCACACCCCCAGAGGATTTGTGGAGTCATGCCACAAGGGGCATCTATGAGCTCATGCAAGGGGACAGCGCTATCCACTGCATTCCACTGCGTGAGCTCACAGACGCCCATGATTGGCTGTAGAGCCGCGATTGATGTGAGAGCACCGAGTGCCATCTCTCACCCCGATCCGCTGAGAGAGCTCAGGCCAATCTGCTGCGAGAGGCTCCAGCATCACCCGAGAATTGAGCGAGCACTTTAGCACTGCACCACCGAGGGGTGCATCCCATTTACTTTCTGTTGAGGAATGTTCTCATGCATGATTTTGATGCAGATTCATTGCTCTACAAGCTCACTCAACACTCAACGGCGTCTAGCACCCCACTGATTAGTACAGGGACGTCATCATTTTTCTCGCATGCGCGTTCCAGTCCACCCTCCTTGGCTGCCAGGTTACATCAGTGTCTTGCAACCTGCTGAACTAAATTCAGTCAACCTACATAAAAATTTTTTTTTAAAAATCACTGAAAATATCCAGACACAGAGTTTGGCTGAGATTTGGCTGAATAAACAAATAAAAGTACTGGAACCAAATGATCCATTTCCTCTGCGTGATATGTGAGACGGTAATACGCTCAGACTCTTGCCGCTTTTATACTGTGATGCACGTTTCACCAGTTTAGAGTAAAGTGTGTTCTCGATGGGAGATCTGTTCTTTCTATGGCGACAGACGGAGCGAGTCCTTCAGGAGGAGACACGAGCTTGAATAAATGTTCATTTTGCACTCTGTCTGATCCTCTCAATACACAGATGGCATTACTGTCAGAGAGATTAACATGGACAGTTTTTTTTTTTTTTCGCTCGTCAGGGGGGCAGGGTGCAATCGCCTCTGTGACACTGGCTAGACTTTGCAGTAGAAAATAGGTTTTTGAAATGTGGCACATTTACACTAAAAGCTAAACGGTTCCCAGGGGCAGAGATGACATGAAACAGGATCCATGACCTACAGTGGCTGCTGATGCTTTGCAAGTCATTACTGCGGCATGCTCTGATGTGCAACAGCTTTCATCACAGTGACATAAAACTGTCTGATCTTGTTGGAAGGTTTTTTTTTTTTCTTTGAAGTTATCCCTAACGTCCACCACTAAGGGAGCTCATGAACTTCTCAACAGGTCATTAATGACTCTAGTTTGTTCTTCATTTCCCACTAGGTCTGTCCATTGATAGTTCAAGATTAATCCCTTCCCTCATCTTAAGATAACAGCATTAAATCCAAATGGCGTGCACTTGTGCATGTGCCGTCTCTTGTTCAAACTATACAGCCTGTTAGACTTGCATATCCTGAGTCGATTAAAATGTTTACTTAAATAAATACAATAAACATGAAGAGTGAATATTGTACTGTATATAATCAGAAGCCTCGCCCAGTATTTAGTCGTTCTTTGTTAAATAACAATACTCTTAGATTACTGAATCTGAGACGGACATGAGTGTAGATGAGCGTTTAATTAGCGCAGGCCACCGATACAAACATTAGACACGTGAACACGTTCTTGCGTGAACGCGGACAAAGAGTGCTAGAAATGACAGAACCTTAAAAATTCAAGTGCTCATTAAACACCGACATGACTCAGGAGCTCATGATCTCTCCTGCTGGGCGGATGGGTAGTGCTGTTCGTGGCAAAAATCCACCCACTGTGTGAGACAATCCAAATCACAGGCAGTCCCCGAGTTATTTACAGTGATATTTAGAGAATTGGCAAAGCTCTTTGTCTGGATATATTTTTTTATTCAGAGATTTTTATTCAGTTTAGTTTCAGCCAAAAACAGTCAGATTACCGGGCAGAGTCAAGAAAGGAAAACAATGAAGGAGATTTAAAACATTTCTGGGACTGAAATGAACCGTCCTGAACGAGGATCACTTCAACAACTGGCGAAGCTGCATGCAGTTTGCTGCATCAACAGCACTTGCACCAGATTTATACTATGGAGGCCTGGTTACAATAAAGGAAACATTTCAGCCAAATACAAATACTGTAATTTACACTAGGGGTACACAATATCCTGCATCATGCTCAAAGTTTACCGGGATAGTCTCCTGGCCCCCGTGTTAAAGTTGCCAGCACAGGGGCCTGGACCCTATCACAGTAAACTTAGGACATAAGCCAGGGTACAAGGTGCCAATCCATCACGGGACACACACATGCTCATTCCTACACTACTTGGGAACGCCGTTTAGGATAATCTGCAATGTCTTTGGATTGTGGGAGGAAACTGGCTCAAAGGAGAACATGCAAACTCCCAGACCCTGAAGATGCAAAGTGACAGTCCTAACCACTAAGCCACTGTGCCTTCGATATTATATAAAAAAAAAGAGCCTTTAAAAATAGGCTTTATGGCAGTCTGATAGGAACCCTAATTCTGCATGAGTGTTGTAATACAGTACTAACAATGTTGCAATGATGTTTACCCTCGGACATTGCTGGAACATTGCTGGAACATTGTTGTTCGCAAACACATCCTCAAAACAACATCATTTAAACCTTTATTTGGGGCATTTATGCCAAATAACACCCATTTACACAACATACAAGCACATGCAGGATCCCTTAAGTTTCTAACAGGGTTTTGAATTCTTGATTTCATGTCACTCATCACAGAGTGTTATGTTCTTACCTCTTTGTTTATTTATTTTTTTCAGACATATTACCATGCAGTTCCTCTTTGATCCCAAACTACTGTACTGTAATATGGTCCATACTGCATCATGTCCACTTTCAAAGAACTGATCTCAGCCACTAATCTACTCTTTTGGCAGCTTTTAAATTGTAGTTGTCCGAAATGATTTGTGCTGCTGTACAGTACGTATGTGTGGTCACTAACATCAACAGCATGATCCCTTTAGATCCAATGGTTAGCATTCTGTGCTTTCGCCACTGTGACTACAGATCTTGTTCTGCTCAGGACTCAAAGTTTGATATATTTTTTGATTGGTTGTTTTCACAACACTGTGTGAGAGGCATTTATTTAACGTTATAGCATCATCACGTCAATGTTGTTCCAATGTCATTTGATCAAACACATCATAATGTGTTGGTAATATACCGTATGGTGTTGATGGAAATGTTGTATAAAAGCAATAACGCACTCGAGGTCATGCTGTTGTGCTGGATATCAGCACAAGAGCAATTCGTCTTATGTGATATTGCTTAAGTGAAACACTGGGGTAAGTGTATTAATATTGATTATATGGAGAAATTAAGGGATTTTTTTTTTCTCATAATGGTGTTCTGGTTTGACTTGAACACCGCTCATAGTTTCATTTAAAAATCAAGAACCACAGTTTTCTTATTCTGCATTTTATCTTAATTGTGTGTGATACAGTAATGACTACCCATAGCTGTGACTGTGTTAACACTGAACCAACAACAACAAAAGCGTAAGAGCTTCAGAGACACCACAGAACAACATTCATGACAAGATGAAAACGCATCCGGTGCCAACGACGGAAGGATTTCAGGCTCGTACGATTTGTAATAAACATGGTGTGATGAAAGGCTCTAGTAATGGAAGGAATTTGGATTGCAAGGGAAGTGCAACAGAAGAGCAACCACTAGAAACCATGGCTAAAATATAAAGATCACAAAGGATGTCTTTTCTGCATTAGAGCTTAGAACGCTGTTAGTAGGCACATGTTAAAATCTAGTCTTAGTTCAACAGCAAAAAAAAAAAAAAAAAAAAAAATTATTTATATATATATATATATATATACATTATTAAAGAAGTTACATGACGTTTGTGTTTGATCTTAGACGAAAAAGGTTACATTGGACCACTAAGCATTGCATTAGTTAACATTTAATTAACATAAAAAAAATAACCCAACTCTGTTCAAAAACCAAGAATAGAATAGACACAGAGTCTTTGTGATATAAGTGTTCCAGGACTGAATGTCTACTGTACCAACTAGTCACAAACAAGTGCTAGTACTTAACAAGTTACAAATCAGCCAGACTTTCAATATTGCAATCATACAAGCTTAACTGCAAGGTAGAATAATTCCAACAAGACCAACAGAGAGAAGAAGTTGGACTTGTTAAGCAATTATTCTTAGTTTGAAGCTCCCAGCACGCACAAACAGGGCTGACCATGTTGATAATGAAACAGTCTGTGTTGCTGATAATGAACAGGCTTGTGTAGCGAGCCATCTGAAACCCACAAGGCAAGTTATAATAACCCAGTACAATTAACCCTACATACATCGCATGTGTTGTCTCACTGGCGGGAATTCACCGTGCAGAAAGTGTCAAGGCTACAGGGTGTCCTAAGAGTCTCTATCCATACTGTAAATTAAATCAAGACTTTTTATTAAAATATTTAGTAGTGTCATATGTAGTTTAAAATCCCTTAAGAATGCTTGTGCGTGTCCCAACACACATTTGCCATGAGTGTAAGAGATGATGAGAGTGTCAAAAAAGGGTATGAAAGAAGTATGGAAACGGTTGCAATATGATTCTGCATTAAAAAAAAAAACTCAAGGTATTGTGATACAGGAAGATGACGCAGTGAGTAGTGTTGCCAAGTCCCAGCTTCAGGGTGCCCAGCATCCATGTGGGTTTTGTCTGGGTTCCTGTGGGTTTCCCCACAGACAAAAAATACCATTAGGTAAAGTAGTAACTCTACATGACGCCTGAGAGACTTTAGGCTGCCCTCCAAGGTGCTCAGGAACTTCTACTTCTGCACCATAGAGAGCATCCTGACGGGGAACATCACAACCTGGTTCGGGAACAGCACCAAGCAGGACAGACGAGCTCTACAGAGGGTGGTGCGATCAGCTGAGCGCATCATCCACACCGAGCTCCCTGACCTGCACTCCATCTACAACAAGCGGTGCTGGATCAAGGCCAGGAAGATCGTGAAGGACCTCAGCCACCCCTGCAATGGGCTGTTCTCTCTGTTGAGGTCAGGAAAGCGATTCCGCTCCCTGAAGACCAGCACAGAGAGACTGAGGAGGAGCTTCTTCCCGCAGGCAATACGGTCTCTCAACCAGCACACCACATAGTACTGACGCACTTTACACACCCACACTCATGCTTCTTACACTCTCTCTGGACACTCGGGACAATCATCCACCCTAGTGGTCACTGCACAGCTTCTACAATACTATTTATTCTATTATGCACTTTAAGTATGAACACTTTACAGCATACTTGCACACCCCCGGGACATTTCTATTTATACTCTACTCCTTCCCACACAAAAAAAATCCAAATTCCATATATATTCTATATTTTTCTATATTGTCCACCTGGGTTTTCTTATATTTTCCTTATATTTTATATTAGTTTTTTTTTTATATATTTTCCTTAAATTGTATATTTGTACTGTGCAGATATTTTATAGATATTTATTCTTAGTTAATTATTTTTTTTTGTTATATATTTATTTCCTATAAATAGTCTATAATAGTCTTTTATTTTAAGGTCAAGGGTAGTCACCTAAGCATTTCACTGCATTTCGTACTGTGTATGACTGTGTATGTGACAAATAAAATTTGAATTTGAATTTAACATTGTGACCAACATTGACGGATTCTAGTGCGGAGCAAGACTTTTTGTAGAAATTTTAATTTATCACATTTGAAGAGGCGTGAAAGCTGTGTCAAAACATACCTCGCAAGAAGGCATAACTTGTACCCCTGGGACGCAAGAGGTGCCCATAACATATTATGGCGAAGGTACTCGCTATTGAAACAGGAAGTGCTCACAGGTGCTCGCCCTACTATGGTAACTTCCATAAGAACTTTGAAACTGATCCTAACTGTGGATCCCATTGTCATAGAGACATGGGGGTGGGCTAATTTTACTCAGGCAACCAAGCTGTCAAGCATTAGCAACTACTTTAGAGCACTTTAGCAACTGATCCCATAGACTGTCATTATAAAAGACCCAGGCCCACAGGACCACCTTTAGCATCAACCTTGCTCAATGTCATAAAATTCATTTCTTCATGCATATTTTGTTGAGACCTTATTTTATGGAGCCTCGAACCACTTTGTAAAGTTTTCTCAAGCAAACACTTACTCACTCACCATCTATACTGCTTAATCCTGTATTCAGGGTCACGAGGGGGGGGGGGTTGGGGGTGGAGCCTATCACAGGAGACTTAGGGCACAAGGCAGTGTACACCCTCGGCAGGGTGCCAATCCATCGCATGGCACACACACACACACACACACACACACACACACACACACACACACACACACACACACACACACACACTATGGCCTATGGGAGGAAACCAGAGTACCCAGAGGAAACCCATAAATGCACACAAAGTCAGGAATCGAACCCAGACCCTGGAGGTGCAAGGCGACAGTGCTAACAACTACACCACCATGCTGCCTCTAGCAAACAGTTCTTCTTTCAATTCTTTCAAGTCTTTCAGTGGGGTTGAGGCCAGGACTCAATTGCTGGTGGCCAATTCATATGTGAAAATGGTTCCTCATTCTCCCATTACCACTCTTGCACACTTTAAGTCCTGGAATATGTCCACACCATAAGAGGTTAAAAACACTGCCTTCATTTAATAACCTGGTCATTCAGTACATTCAGGTAGTCAGCTGACTTCATTTTACCACCTCACAATGTTGCACATTGTGCTCTGACTTTCACCATTAAAAATATCTCTGATTTCTGCTGTAGATTCCATAACGATGCAACTTCACCAAGCATTTAAGTGATCTCACATCATGGTCATTGGTGATTTTTTTTTTGTCTGACCACATTTCTTCCATAAAGTTGACAGTTCTGCACTATCCTTCCAGGTTTTATTAACGCCTTGGACAATTCTCAACCCATCTCATCTTCTGACATGATTGTTTACTAGTTGAGATCGGTTAAAAATATTACTGTATCGGTTGAAAAAAAAATTGTTGCAAGCTGAAAACGTTTAAACACATCAGCAAGTATCCAATCAAAGCCTTTTAATAATTAGGATGAAGGATATTCTGAAAAATCGTCTATTGCTTTAAAAAAAAATAGAAGTTTGAAAGTGTTTAATCAATTCATATTCATATGACAATGCATATACACAAACAGCAAATGTTTGTTAAGTATGATGAAGTAGTGTGTGATATTTTTGGCATAGCCTGTCCTTGCAGACGTTCATCAGATGCTTGTGGGAGGCAACTTATGCTTAAGACTTTTTTTTTTTCCCTCTAATGTAGCGCTCATACTACACGAAGTATAAAGTAGTGTATGAATGCATTTAAAATGGAAGAAAGTAAAGGCACATAATGAAGAGAAGAAAAAAAAGAGAGAGAGAGCTGTAATTAGCCAGAATTGCAAGGAGCAAACCTCAGTCTGACTTTTATGCAAATGCACACAAAGTACAAAGTGACTCAGTGAGTGACTCAGCTGTTTGGACAGCAAGGAGAAGTTATTTCCACCACCTGTGTGTCAGTACAGGGAAAAATCTTGATGCGTGTCATCTTTGTATCATGAGACGGATAGTGGGTCAGGTCAAGCCATACAGTATGTGAGGCTGGAATAAGGAAGCAAGCTCCAGAGCAGGGTTTAATAAGTACATTGAGGTAGGTAGGAAGCCAGTAGAGGAAACTCAGCAATGTGGTGAAGTCTGATGGGGCTCATGGGAAGACCTGCCAGGACTTATTGCAACCTTGAGATGGCAAGGAAAAGAACAAATGTCTGATTAAGAGAATGTCGTAAAGGAGAAACCTACTCTAAGGTACATGACCAAATCAGCCAAGCAATATCAGGAAAGAATGATAGTTGGCCAAAATATACTACCATAAAGGTTCTTGTTTTATCAAATGTTATGGTCGAAGATCGAAGCTCTTGACCTGGCAAATATATGTGCATGAAAAGAAGGGAGAAAACAGTCAGATATTAGGTAAGACAGAGTGGAGGTTGGTTGGTTGGTTGGTTGGTTGGTTGGTTGGTTGGTTGGAATAAAAAAAGAAAAAAGAAAAAAAAAACAGCACTTTGTGTTTCATGTTTTATTTGAGCTTGATCACAAATATAGCAGAGCTGTACTGTACAGAGATATACTGTGGACATAACATTTGCTTTTATATTTAAACTCACACTTTTTTGGTTTTTAATAATTCAGTTACAGTATCTAGTTTTAATATTCACACCTTACACTTGGCATTAAAATGGCAACTCCTAACTCATACATTTCTCATGCTTGATTTTACCTTCACTGCACATGAAGCAGTGATAAAGTTTCACCCTGAAAAACGAACCACTCCATTGAAGGCCACACATGCACACACCCATACTCAAACACTCATTCACACACTTACAGGCAATTTGGGAACACCAATTAGCTCAGTCTGCACATGGGAAAAGCAGAGTACCCAGAGGAAAACCAGCAAGCATGGGAATAACATGCAAAGTCCACGCACACAGACTCGAGGCAGGAATCAAATCACAGTGACCACTAAGCCCACGTACCATTATTTACACTTGAAATAAAAACACAGAGAGAACATGTTAATTAGGTTATTATTTCCTTGATGTTCAGGACAGATGGACAGATGATGTGTTTTCTAACCTGGGCTAGCAAGCTCTTTCCAATACACCGAATTCCCCAGTGTTTTTAACTGAATTAATGGTGTTGAATTAGTAGCCAGCGGTGTTTATATAAGTCCATTTGGACTCAAATAGACTCTGAAAGTGTTAAATCAACACAGGGGATTTTATGGTGTGTACCTGCTGTGGCCTGTCACTACGTTCTGAAATGCTGTGTAACTTGTGTTGTTGATTGTCTAAATGTCATGTTTCCTACAACCCAATAATTTTTTTTTCCAGCAATTCATCTGCTCCCTAATCCAAGACAGAAGGTGGCGGTATTCCAGCAACTGCCATAAACTCAAATGAAGAACAATCTTGAGTATTTGCTAAACTAAATCTAAACCATTTCTATTTGCATAACCTTTGAAGATATCGTTTCACTTGTTCGTATGTGAGAGCTAAAGCCCTGTCCACCTTTCACACTTTAGAAAAGGCCATTGGAAGTCAGGTGGCACGGTGGCTTAGTGGTCAGCACCTTGCACCTCCAGGGTCTGGGTATGATTCCCGTCTCAGGTCTGTGTGCACGGAGTTTGCATGTTTTTCCCGTGCTTGGTTGGTTTCCTGGTTCCTTGGCTGGGTACTCCGGTTTCCTCCCACAGTCCAAAAACATGAAGATTAGGTTAATTTGGTGTTCCCAAGTTGCCCATAGTGTGTGTGTGTGTGTGTATACCCTTTGATGGATTGGCACCCTGCTCAGGGTGTACCCTGCCTCTTGCCTCAAGTCTCCTGGTGTAGGCTCCAGGCCCTCTGCTACCCTGCATACAGGATAAAGCGGTGTAGACGATGAGTCAATGAGATTGCTAGTCCTTGCTAAAGAGCCCAATGTTCAGTAGGTGGAACTGGACCTATAAATCGAACCCTAACCCTGACACCTAAACCTTACCACTTAACACTACAACAGGATCTAACACATTTAACATACTTATACAGTCTTGACTCTGCTCTGGTGGGAAAAGCCAGATCAGGTCTGCCTTTCTTTTCCGTAATGTAATGCAATTGTTTTTTTACATGTAAAACAGTCGGGATTGTAGTTGAAATCTCAGGGCGCTAGCTCTAATTTGACTACTTTCTTAGCATTACCAGTAAACTGGGACACACAGACTTGCACATAACCTCTACAGTACATATTTTTGGGCACAAAAAGAAACATAATACAAGGACATAATTCATGTTAAGAGGTCAAGGATGAATTTTCTGTACTTCTGGGAATTCCTGACTTCTGATTTAACTAAAGGAATAACCACCGGCAGCACAGGAGAAAATCATATTTAAAGAACAGACTCTCAGAGTCTCAGGGATCACACAGTTAGAGATCAGCTCACCCTAAAAAAAACAGTACAGAGTTAATATTCTCTAGGTTACACCAGACTAATATGAAATATGGAGCAACGTCTCACTTGGATAATAAGATATAGGGACTAATATCTGGATACGTCCTGCTGGATAATTGCAAATATTGTGAAATTGGTCTCGAATGCAGACTTCCAAGGGCATAACGCTCATAGATTTTCCTTTTGTGTACTGGAATTTAAGCAAGCAGCAAGCTTTAAACAAAGATGAATCAAACAAACTCACAAACTAACAGCAAAATAATTTTGCGCTAATGCTAATAACTGTGGGCACTTGAGGCTGACCCATTCTCGCGTCAAAAGCCAACCAATCCGTTCCAACCTCACAGAAAAGGAAATGCAGCACCAACTGTTGAAAAAAGTCAACACCAGAAGACCCAGTGCACCACATGAGGCCCAGCAGGCAAAGAACCCAAGGACACCAACCAGGCCTCCAAATTCCCAATCCGATTGAGTACTCATGGATGCGCCAGACAAACAAATCCAATCCATGGAGGCCCCACCCTGCAACCCAATTCACTGCCAGCTGTCCTGGTGTCAGACACCACAGCACACCACCAGATGTCTTGCTGCGCCATGACCTGAAGGGCCAGAGCTGCCCCACACAATACTGGGCAAAATGTTCTGTGTTGTAATGTTATGGTCGATTGGGGTAAATAATGGATGGCTGATTGGATGTTCATTCAAAGAGTATGTAGATGACCTACCACTTACCATTCTTACCAGTCATTCTGCCTCACAAAGCTAACAGTGACTTTTGTGCATTTACAGTTGAGAACATTTTTCTGTTGGTGGTCAAAGAATAGATAATTCAAATCATACAGAATAAAATAATAACTCTGCGCTTATCAGCCTTTGAGGCCGTGGGCCATTTCGAGTGCTGGTAATTATTTCTGAACCCATAAAGGATGATCTGCATTTTAATACAGCTGTCATTTCTCTCAGACTCCTACTGTTCCATCATGCACTGATTGCTATGACGACACCAACACAATTCATTCTCATTTCTCTCTTATCTCCCACCTACACTGCTGTGCTGTAAAGTTAACATGAGAAGAAACAGGATGACTCATTCATTGAGTTGTTCATATCCTTTCTAAGAAAGACAGAGCTCTCTATCCCAGATCCTCCTCAGGAATCCCTGCAAATTGTGAAATTTAATTCCTCCAGCAGGTCCTTGGTCTGCCCCCCCCTCCCCCCAGAGTCTATGTCCAGTGGGATGCCCTTGCTATGTCTGTAATCTGTAACCACAGGGCATCCATGTTAGGAGTTCAATTCAGAGATTTGGCAGAGCAGCAGCTCTCCTTAGAGGCTCTTCTGGATTGTTGAGCTCTTCAATCTATCTCAACCCTATAGAGGAACCTGTGCTAACTGTATTTGCAATCTTATTTGTCCAGTTTCTACCAAGGCAAATCTCCAGTTTTGGAAAGCAATGTTAACACAAAAGTGCCAAGAAAAGCAGTTCCTCAAATGACGCTGACTTCAAAACTGGTGAGTCAATCCCCATAGAGAACCGGATAGCTGGATGGATGGATGGATGGATGGATGGATGGATGGATGGATGGATGGATAGATAGATAGATAGATAGATAGATAGATAGATAGATAGATAGATAGATAGATAGATAGATAGATAGATAGAACAGTTTTGGTCTCCATGGCTAGATTCTCCATTCATGCCAACTGTTCAGGAGGTGAATGTTCACATAACTCATCAATTAAAATTATTATACAGCTCTGTTACAGGTGTTAAACTGTTTGCCAACCAGCTAACTGGAATCATTGTAGTCTAACTTACCACTGGAAATGGTGGAGTTGACATGGGACAGACAGCATGTAGGGTATAGATTATGGAGTTCAATCTAACATTTGCATATAAATTAACATTAGACACCTTAAAATTTTATGTAAGCTAAAGCCAAGCTAGATACCATGAGGTAACTCAGGTAAGTAGGCCAACAGCCTAGGAGGAGTGAATCTCCGCCAAAATGATGACAATAGACCTTCCACAGCTTCAAAACTGTCCTTCAGAACATCACAGAGGGATTGTACAGTTCTTATACGCTACAGTCTATGCTTTCGTCCCAATCTTTCTTCAGCAATGTGAACAGAGCGCTTCATGTAAACTTTGAATTCCTGTTTGAAAACTGAATAAATTACGCAATAATGTCTACACAAATGCAAGTAAAGGATAAAAGTTCATGTTTTATTGGCTCATTGGAATAAAGACTCAAAATATGGCTTAGTAATAACTCATATAAGCTAATTACTGTGTATCGTAAAAAGTTCCCATTGTCAATCAGAAAATAATTTGGAATTAAGCGAATGGGGAATCAAGATCAATGTTAATCCTAGTGGCTAATTTTCTTTGCCAAACTTTAATGAAGATGAAATAAAGCAGAACTGTTAAACCATATTTCAAATGGGGGCCAAAAAAGCAGCTGACTGAGATTAATACAATTTAGCTTCTTCATCTGATTGAGAACCTGAGAAATAAAAAGAATAATCAGAGAACCATTGTATTACTCTTTACCTTCACATATACAGGATTTTATAGAATGTCATTTTGATTTATTATTTTCATTTGGGTGCATTAAATAAAACAATAAAACTTGAAAGTCAATTTACAAAAGCATGTTTCCAGAACTCTTTTGTTTTTACTCATCAGCAACAGATAATTGTTTTTTATTTAAGCTTGCTATTGTAATAGGACATTTTAATAAATTTGACAATATAAAGAACTGTGCTTATTTTAAGTATAATAATTCAGGTTCCAGGTTGTAATACTAAAAATTGTGGAAAGGTTGGGTGAATACATTTGCAAGTCATTATAAATCTCCACTAAATGTAAAGATTTTAAAGGGGACGTTTAAACAGAAACACTTGGGCAGTTCATATGGATAAATGTTTACTCTTTTGAATCAATGGATGAGTAATTGTAATAACCAGTAACTTCCATACCTGGAGTGTTGAGTAGGCGTGATGAGCGGCACGTGTAGGTGATGTGCTGCTCACAGTGATCTGCAGCGTCGGTAATGGCGCTGATTTGCTCTATTGTCGCGCTGTAGTTCAGCTGCAGGACGGTTCGTCGCTCTCTGCTCGAACCCGATACAGCTGTCTGAGCCGGCAGGTTGTTCAGCACCGTCGTCCAAACCTTGTCCTCTGGAAATAAACACAAAACAGTGTCAAAAAACATTTTTTGACATTCATATGGCTCTCCAGTGTTCAAGTACAGTAAGTCCTCTACGTACAAACGAGTTCCATTCTGAGAGCTCGTTCGTATGTCCAATTTGTTCGTAAGTCCAACAAACCTACTAGGATACTATCACAATTGGCTATACAAGGTATATTACAGTACAGTACGGTACTGTAATAGGTTTATATAACTTTTCACATGAATCATAAATAAAAAATTATAAATAAATAAAGAATATAAATAAAAAAAATAAAGGTAATATTTTAATCTTATAATACCTAGACTTCACATGTTCCATGATCTTGTCATTGTTCTTCAGAATCGTGCTAATGGTTGAATGATTTGTGTTAAAAAAAAATGACCAATGTGTGCTATCTTTTCACCTTGATCCATTCTCAAAAGTATTTTCACTGTTGTCTCTATTGTTACTGATTGCTACTTTTACGCTTGGATATCCTGGTCTTTTACTACACTACTGTACTCTATACAGTTTAGTACTTTACACTAAACCACAACAGTTTCCAGAGAATGCAAGCTGCATGGACGTGACGATGTACATCGGACATTTGATGTAACATCTGTGATTGAACATCGAAAACATTAAAAGTTTGTAACTACTGTAGTACTTAGGGGACTTACTGTACACAAAAAAGAGGAAAAATAAAAAAGCTTTTTGTCCTTTTTTTTATTTTGAATGGGGTTTAAATAAACCAGTTAGGAATTCCCCTCTTGTGACCTCATATTGAAAAATACACTCCCCTGGTTTGTTGCATAGCTCTGTCTAGTTAAACTCTAACAATAATCTGCTTGCTTGGCATGGCTGGGTAGTAGTTCATTTATATGGAAACTAGAATGTTGTGATTGGAAATGAAAACGAAAAGAAAATGAGGTTTAAAAAAATTGCATCATATGATGGGTTTTTAAAAGGGAGCATTAACACACGTTGAAACACCAGTCCATTGTAAGCATCATACTCCCAGTCATTCATACCTAGCAACACTTTTGTGTGTCGCAAGTCGACCTACAGTAATAGCATGCTTTTATGGGAAGAGAGGAAACTGGATATAACCTGGAGGAAACCCCTATAAATGTGTGAAACTCAACACTTACTGTATATTAACTCATTTTCTAGACCAAGCTCAAGTGTGGAAGAAACAGGAAATAAGAAAAATTTACATTTTAAAAGGATTTTTTATGTATTTTTTTCCCTATAAATTATTGCAACCTTTGATTGAATTCTCAGGTTCTGACCTAATTTCTATCCTGCACACTTCACACCACTTTAACTGGAATAAGTTCACTAAACTGTAGCTGTATAAAGTTGCCACTGAGCCTGATTTAATCAGTGTCTTGGTGCACGAATTCATCAGACTGTTCAAAGACATCATGTCTGCCTTGTACCGATAACATTCCCTCATCATTCCCTCATACTGACTAAGCGATTTATTTCATGTTCATGTTCCTTTTTTTTTCTGTACCTTTTTTTTATTTATTTATTTTTTTTTTTTGAGTACAAGGCTGCTTAACAGACAATTTTAAAATCACTGCTGTGCTATGGGGACACGTTTCCTTGGAAACTAATGAAAAGTCAAATGTTTGGAGTGTTATGGAACGGCATTTAAAAAAAGCCTATGAACAAACACGTCTGGTGTGACATCATTTATTGATGCCTTGATAAAAGTTCGCAGGCTGTTTAAAACTGTGCATCAAGTATTGGTTGCGTTCTTCATTATTTATTTATTTATTTATTTATTTATTTTTTACCAGTATTATGGTTGTATCAACTCGCACTGAATATATTATTTTAATTCAGTATACAAAAAAGCATTATACTTTTTTTTTTATCATCCATTTACACTTAAATTTTAAATGAGTAATTTTATTACTTACATTATAGCAATTATAAACAATCATTTTATCACAATATTCGTTCTTAAATGTATACAATATGGCTAAATAAACAAATTGACAGTGAATTAAATAATTAATATTACTAATACCAAGTAGCCTATTTCAAATGGTGACATGCACAGTGTGGTTTAAGACACTGGTTTAATTGAAACAATTACAGGGGTTGGACATGAAACTGAAACGCCTGGTTTTAGACCACAATAATTCATTAGTATGGTGTAGGGCCTTCTTTTGTGGCCAATACAGCATTGATTCATCTTGGGAATGACAGATACAAGTCCTGCACGGCGGCCAGAGGGATTTTGAGCCGTTCTTCTTGCAGAATAGTGGCCAGGTCACTACGTGATGCTGGAGGAGGAAAACGTTTCCTGACTCGCTCCTCCAAAACACCCCAAAGTGGCTCAATAATATTTTGATCTGGTGACTGTGCAGGCCGTGGGAGATGTTCAACTTCACTTTCATGTTCATCAAACCACTGTGTCATCAGTCTTGCTGTGTGCATTGGTGCATTATCATCCTGCACCGCCTTCAGGATACAAAGTTTGAACCACTGGGTGCACATGGTCCTCCAGAATGGTTCGGTAGTCCTTGACAGTGACGCAACCATCTAGCACAAGTATTGGGCCTACAGTAGGGAATGCCATGATACTGCAGCCCAAACCATCACTGATCCACCCCCATGCTTTACTCTGAACATGCAACAGTCTGGGTGGTACGCTTCTGTGGGGCCTCTCCACAGCATAACGGTGGGAAACACAGTGAGGGTGGACTCATACAGTATGTTTCACATTGTCCACAGCCCAAGATTTTCTCTACTGGCACCATTGAAACCAACGTTTGGCATTGGCACAAGTAACCAAAGGTTTGGTTATAGCAGACATTGACTCTGTGGAGCTCCCGACTAACAGTTTTGGTGGAAACAGGAGAGTTGAGGTGCACATTTAATTCTTCAGTGAGTTGGGCAGATGTGGTTTTATGTTTTTTGGATACAATCCGGGTAGGCATCCCTTTCAGACAGCTTCCTCTTGCGTCCACAGTTATTTCTGTTGGATGCGGTTCGTCCTTCTTGGTGGTACTGTATGCTGACATTACCCTGGATACCGAGGCTCTTGATACATCACAAAGACTCGCTGTCTTGGTCACAGATGCGCCAGCGAGACGCGCACCAACAATTTGTCCTCTTTGAACTTTGATATGTCACCCGTAATGTTGTGTTCATTGCAATATTTTAAGCAAAACTGTGCTATTACTCTGATAATTAAACCTTCACACTCTGCTCTTACTGGTGCAATGTGCAATCAATGAAGATTGGCCACCAGGCTGGTCACATTTAGCCATAAAATCTCCAACACTAAATTGACCAGTGTTTCAGTTTCATTGTCCAACCCCTGTACAGTACATTCATAGTTTTTTGACAAACAATCTTTTCCAAAGCACTTTATTTTCATCGCACAAAACATAGGAGCAGACGAGGGTTTAGGTCCTTGACCTTCCAATCAGCAGTCCAACGTCTTAATCACTGAGATGATCCTGTGCCTACATTTCATACTACATCTATAATAGTTTCCTAGTGACTTTTAGACTGTGTGAATAAATTACCTGTCATTTTACAGATGACTCTGAATGGCCCTAAAGGTCCACTGCCGTCAGGATCGATCCAGTAGACATCTGAAGACTTCCCCAGGTGCTTATAAGCCTCACACGACTGCTCATAGATAGCTATAAGAAACAAGATGGTTAAAAAAAAAATTATATCCAGGAAAACACAATACATAAGTCAGAGGGGCCCAAAAACTGTATACCCACTATAGTTAAATGGGAAGTGATTGCATTGTAGTGTGGGTGTTAAAGGACAGCCGTGCTCTTTCATGTAGATGCCAAATCAATAGAAACAAGCTCTAACATTTGTGCCAGTTTGTTTTATAAAGGTCACAACATCTTAAACATCGGTAAAGTTAAAAAGGGAAATATATCTGAAGCATCCTTCTTTACCCTGTGCATGTCCATGTCACCTACAAGCAAACAGATGCACTTAAAAAAAATGTATATATGCCTACAGTACATACATGTGTGACAGGTGGCTCCGGTGTATCCAGTGCCATCACAGGAGCAGCTGAAACTGTCCCAGGCCTGCGTGCACCTTCCTCCATGCTCACAGTGATTGGGCAAGCATCTGAAAAAGAGAAGAGTCACTAGAGTAGAGGAAGAGTATGTGAAATCAGTCTCATATCAAATACAGCAGATTTATTCATCTCCTCAATGCCACACTGATTCATCAGGCTCTACCTCGGTCCATTGTGATAAAAACTGAAAGAAGTATTCATGCCAGGTCTACGCTTATTAAGACCTGTTTCTGGTTAAAAAGCATGCAATCTTTTCATGGAATTTTTCTTCATATAAAAAATCCGCAGTGACCTTTTATTTTAATACAAAGTGACCAAAGACAAGAAATTGGCCTGAGCTACAGCTAATGAACAGATTTAGTCAGAGGTAAGGTTTGTGTGAAAGAAGTTTATAAGAGAAACTACCTCACTGTATGGATGTGACACAACATTAAGTGCGACTAAAACCGGCAAAAAAATGTACAATGTGTTTTTCTTCAACAACATAAAAAAATGGTACAGTACAGAGCAAAAGTTTGGACACACCTTCTCATTCAAAGAGGTTGAATTTGTATTATGGCAAGAAAAAAGCAGCTAAGTGAAGAAAAACGAGTGGCATCATTACTTTAAGAAATGAAGGTCAGTCGGTCTGAAAAATTGGGAAAACTTTGAAAGTGTCCCCAAGTGCAGTCACAAAAACCATCAAGCGCTACAAAGAAACTGGCTCACATGCGGACCGGCCCAGGAAAGGAAGACCGAGAGTCGCCTCTGCTGCGGAGGATAAGTTCATCCGAGTCACCAGCCTCAGAAATCGCAGGTTAACAGCAGCTCAGATCAGAGAGCAGGTCAATGCCACACAGAGTTCTAGCAGCAGACACGTCTCTAGAACAACTGTTAAGAGGAGACTGTGTGAATCAGGCCTTCATGGTAGAAGATCTGCTAG